>JAVXUP010002094.1:0-161004 GCA_033070095.1 Escallonia herrerae | reverse complement strand
TTCTTTTTCGATGCACTTGTAGTTTTAAAATCTGGACTCTCAAGAGGCAAATTGTCACAGAAACATTTACTAATGATCTCAAGACGTAACACCATAATGTGAGGGTCTCGTTGTACAGACCAGAGAACTCTCATGAGTTTGAGAGCAAATTGTAGTGGTTTAGAAAATAAAATTCTGATGCTTGTGTACATGATTATATTGTAATATCGACCAGTGCATCAAAACTGCAACTGACTATGTATATAATTCTACTTAATTATGTTAAAATTACTTTCAAAAGAATCATCAAGAACAAGTCCACCGAACAGTTCTCTGGAATTCTATATGTATTGACCATGCTCAATTGTCGTCTCTCTGCCTAGTCCTAAATTATAGTTTGGGCTAATTACAGCAGTGTCCCTGAAGTTAGGGTATAATTACAGTCAAGGACATTAAGTTTCAAAATGTAACATACCGTGACCACCAAAACTTTGAAAATGTATCAGCCGTATCCATCCGTTAGGGTTCCGTTAAAAAATTATACTTTTTGACTGATGTCATTCATATGTATTTTTTAAATGCCAATACTACCCTTATACCGTTTATCTACATAACACTGTATAAAGATTACAAACCCTTATTTAAAAAAATTAGGCTTTCAACCCTAATTCCCAAAATTAGGGTTTCAAACCTACTTCTTTCTCTTTTCAAATTAAGATTTTAACCCTATTTTTTAAATTAGGATATTATTGAACCCTTATTTTTTTCACTCTTTCTTATTTTAAATCCTTTTTTCTTTACTTTTTCTATTTTTAAATCTTTAAATTTTCACTTTCATATCTTTAAATCTTATTTTAAATTATTTTTTCACCTCTTCTTCTTCACAGCAGCCCCCCGACAAATCCCCATCTCCTATTTCCCGTCCAACTGGCGACCAATCAACCAACAGCACCCGCGATGGAGTCGGTGCCACCAGCAACCCCGACGGATCCCTATCTCCTCTTTCCAGTCCAACCGGTGACCAATCAACCAACAGCGCCGGCGATGGAGTCGGCGCTGCCACCACTATCCCCGACGGATCCCCATCTCCTCTTTCCCGTCCAATCGGCTACATATTTACTTTTTTTTTTGGATAATTACCTTAAATCTTGTTTTAGTTGATAGGTTAACTTAAACACAGTGGTAGATCGGTGGTTGATGGAGTTCGTTGTGGTAGTTTGATGACTGTCGACGATGGTGGTCAAGAGTGGTCCGTGATGGTGGGTTTGGTTTTGGGTAGTTGTCTATTTAAGGTTAGGGTGGTCAAATGGTGGTAGTTGTGGTGGAATTTGGGTCATTGGTGGAGGCGGTGGTGGATTTCGGGTTGGTGGTGGTAGATTGGTCATGGCAATGGTGCAGGTGGTGGACCACGGCATGGTGTAGGATGGTTGGGTCACGGTGGTGGTGCTGGGTGCTTGGGTCACGACTGTGGTGCCCGGTGGATAGGTCACGGCGGTGGGGCATGGTGGGTGTAAATAGTGGTTTGGGAAGAGAGAGGAAAAAACAAACTGAAGAGAGAGAGAAATTTATGGGGTAAAAAATGGTTTGGGAAGACAGAGGAGGGAAAAAATAAAATAAGAGAGAAATTATATTTTGAAAGTAAATAACCTTCAAACTCAAGGGTAATGAAGTCATTTTCTTAAAACCGTTAAGTATTTTTGTATTCCGTTTGGCCAACGGACATAAGTGTAATTTGTCCAAACTATTGTCATTGCCTGTAATTACCCCCAAACCTCAGGGATATAAGTGTAATTAGCCCTTATAGTGTCCATATTTTTCCCTAATTTTATTAAAGCATTTTCTGTAGTGAACTTCTTTACATTGTCTTTTATGGAATTTTACTTGGTTGTCTGAGGGTTAGCAATATTCTATGGAATAATTCATTTGTTGTGTGTGAGCTTCAAGTTAATTTTTCTCACAAAACAGTGCTTTGAGTACCTCTTGACTCTTTCAAAAGTTTCTACGATCTCAAGAACCGTTTCTGTTGATGTGCTATTTTGTCTATTTGTCCTGTATATTTTTGTTAGATGTGACCTCTTACATTAGAAACATTGTGATACATGACATTGGAAATTGTTATTAAGGGACTTTTTTAATTGATTGTTCTGAATTGTTGCAAGGATTTGTTGTTTTGCATTTCTTAAGTGTTACAGATAAGAAGTATGTATATGCTCTTGAGCTTTTGATGGAATCATATGAACCTAATTCAGTTCGTCCTGGGGGCAGAAACATTATGTACAAGAGATTGTAATGTAATGTAGTTTTGTTTTGTATCGTTCTTTCTTTTCGGGATACTCATTAGTCGAGGGTTCGATAAAGGTGGTAAATCATGTGTGCTACCTCATACTCTTTAGTTGACTTAGATCGAATATGAATTGCTTTGTTGTAGTGTATGAACATTTTAATTTGGACAGAGAAGAAGTTGTAAAAGAGATAGCTTAATTGGAATTCATGGTTACAATGGGAGAAATGTGACCTGAAACTTAATGAACAGTCATTTTTGGTCCAGTTGAGAAAAACGCCCGATGAGACCTCATGTTTCGTATGTATTTCTTATTTCAGCTTGGAGATTAAAAAGGTTCTTGGTTTATATTTTTCAGTTTCAGTGAAACTTGTAATTTATTTTTGGAAATTCTAAGTGTATCGTAGTATATAATATATTTAGTGAACTTCTAACTTTGGTAATCGAGTATTGTTTTTTAGTTGGTGGTGTATATGACTTAAATCTATGTGTATTCCCTAAGCCATAAGATACCTTCCCCTAATTATCGGCGTGAGACCTATTCTTTCTTTTTCTCGAAAGATGCATCTATGGCCTTTTCAGCTTCGAAAGGCATTGTTGAAATTAGAGAGCAAACTCGACCAACAAAGGATGGCAGTACTTGAACCTCACGTTCACAAAAAACTTGGTAACATCACCCCCAAGCAAAGGGGAGGACCCAATCGGTCTGCATCTGCATTTAGTGCTGCCTACACCTTTCAAGAGACAGTTAGAAGGATAATAAACCTATTTACATACTCCATTTTTCTGGCCAACACTCCCAAAACCCACAAACTCCTTTCTCCGGCCAACACACCCAAAACCCACATATTCCCGTCTCTAGCGTCCACACCCAAGACCCACAAACTTCCTTCCCTGGCCACCAACCCCAAATCCCATCAAGCAATAACCCAATCATGCACAATCCCCTACCCAGCAGCTTCCCCTTACTACCCAACCAACCGTAGCAACCCAAATTAAAACCCTTACCCACATACACAACCAATCCCATAAGATGCCTTTAGGCGGGAAGCCAGTGCAGACCACGATCAATCGTGGAGATCGAACAACGCCCTATGATAGCAGCTACCATAGTCGCAAAGATGAAATCAAAATAAAACACGAGATGAAAAGAACCACACAATATTAAAAACCTATTCTACCACGCTACCACACACTGGAGTAAGCCGGCAGAGGCACAAAGACGATATGGCGATTTTTTTTCGCTTTTTTTTTAGAGAGAGTTTTGAGCAAAGGCTATTGTCGTCAATCATGTTAAGTCCCATCTTGAGGAGAACGTTTCCAATGCTATTTAAACTAGTAAAAGAAGTCCCAGTGGTTACTTTTTATGATGTCATCAAGCTAAAGAGAATTAGCTGGTCCGAGTTGCTGATATGCATGCTTGCACGTGTTATGGACAGGTGTGTGTATGTGCGTGTATTAAGGGTTTGCTTTTACATTTTTCTGTCAGCAATTTGTGATTTATTTTGTTTGGTAAACCTAGCTATGGATGATGTTCGTTTCACTATGCATGCCCCACTTCACTTCGACTAACAATTTATCGATGGTGGATTGCTAGTTCTATCGAGTTGGGGACTGTTAGGTGGAGCTTCACCGACTGACAAAGGTGCTAGGAGAATGAAAGGTAACTGTCTGGGACAAAAAAAATGTGGCAAGCTGTAACGTATGTAGATGTGCAATTTTTTTCTTTTTTTTTTATAAGCAATTTGCATTAAATAAAACTAACTATTACAGCCTAGGGTAATGTCCGAACGAGTATCCGTGAAAATAACTAGGACTAATTACACCTATGTCCCTGAGGTTATGGTGTAATTACAATCAATGACACTAAGTTTCAAAAGGTATCTACCGTGCCCTTCTGTCCTTTATCCATTAAAAAATCATACATTTTGATGATGTCATCCATTACGTATTTTTAAAATACCAATACTACCTTTAATACAACAACTCTATTTTTTATATCTTAAAAAAACCCTAAGCTCAAACATATCTCAATAGTGTAGCAGGTAAGAGAAGGAAAGCAAAATTTCTCCAGCTTTCTCGCTTCCAAGTTCCATCCATACATATCTCCACTTGTAGCTACATTGTGCTCAATTCTCCTGTGTGTGTGTGTGTGCACGGAGGAAGCTAAAGAGAGAAAATGGCGAGAGCAACATCGGTGCAGAAGCCACACGCATCCACAGCCGATCTACTGCCAGCGGCATGGGGCGATGGAGCTGCCGGGTGCATATCGAGACAACAGAACCATGGAATTGTACGCCGTGTGAAACGCCCATCCTCTCTCCCTCCAAGCCAATGCCACCCCAAGCCACCGCGTGTAATCTCTTGCCAGCGTCGAAACCTATCGTCAACGACGTCGCTCTTCTCCCTCCATCTTTTCTCTCCTCCCAACAGCAACCAACTACCTCACCACACCGCCGGCAGCTCCATCTCCCTATGCCGGCAGCTCCATCACCCAATCAAATTTCTTGGGTTGGGAACAATCAGTTGAAACTTAATATACTGATTTTGAGGATTGGATTTCTCTATGAATGGAAAAAGGGTGCTTTGGATTGGGAGTAACCACTAGTGCTTTGGATTGAAACCCTAATTGGAGACCAAATTAAGTTTCAAAACCTTAATTTTTAAATTAGGGTTGGATTTTAAAATCCTAATTTTTAAATCAGGGTTTGAAATCCTCAAAATTTCAGGGTTTCAAAACCCTACTTGAAAATTTAGGGTTTGATATCCTAATTTGAAGAGAGAAATTAGGGAAGAAATAACTAAATGGCATTTAATATCCTAATTTGAAGAGAGAAATTAAGGAAGAAATAACTAAATCGCATTTGAAAAATTAAGTTCCTAAATCATGGGTAATTTGGTCTTTTCGTTTCAAACCATTATGTATTTGTATTTTTCGTCTAGTCAACGGACATAAGTGTAATTTGTCCAAACTATTGTCCTTACCTGTAATTACACCATAATCTTAGGGACATAAGTGTAATTAGCCCAGACAACTAAGACAACGCATGCGAACTGATGGTCTTGAAAGTGGCCAACATGACCTTGGAAAAAATATTGTTACATATTTTATTAAACCTTGTCATAATTTTATTCGTAACGTGTTTGACTGTTGTTATTTATTGTGTGTAACCCTAGTCTTCTTCTACTATAGAAGGAGACCACTACTACCATGGAGAACACATATCAAAGACATATTCTTGATACTTTTATATGCTCTCCACAATCTCTATATTTTGGTTTTGGGGCAACTTGATCAGGCTAGTTTGATAGTCATTTTGTGCACGCACACATAGAGAAGGCAGCGCTGCGAGTCTTGAGTTTTAACTTGGAGAGTTTATCGTTCGTCAGAACCTGTACATAGGGAGGCAATAAAGCCTTTAGGATAGTGATTTTGTCACGACTCTCGCAGGCCAGCGTGAATTTACTTTTAATTCTCTATATCTTGAAATTGCATGCTAGTTAAAATACTTAGCAATATATATATATATATATATATATATATATATATATATATATATATATATATATATATATATATATATATATATATATATATATATATATATATCTGTATGCTTATAATATGCTTATTTTGCATGCCTAATATATTTATTTCACCATACGTGTTGATAATTTTTCATGGTTAAGCAAATAAATGCTTTAGTCATATTTTTATGATTAATTGTTAGGGCAAATTCAAAATTGTACACTCAACTTCACGTTTTTTACAGCTTTAATACCCAAGTTTGGAAGTGCGTCAAAGAAGTATTTAACTTTGAAATTTTGTATCAAATCAGTTCCTTGATTCGCGGATGACAGATATGTTAGAAAGTCAGAATGATAAGACTGTCATTATGAAAAAAATGACATAAAGTCTGTTTACGTGGCCACGTGGGACGTCCTTTTTTTACTCTCTATCTCTTATCAAACAAAAAAACTCTCTCACACATACACTCTCTCCAAAAAATCTCTATCTCTTTCTCTAAAGAAAACACTGCCGGGAGGTTACATGTTCAAGTTTGATATCTTGGAGAAGTAGCAACGATCCATCTACAGGAGATTACACGTTCAAGCTTAATACTCGAGGCTTCCCAAAAATATTTTTGATGAAGAAGGATATGAGGTTGTGCAGAAGTGGACCATAGAATGGGCTCAAATTCAGTGGGGTTCCTGAAATGAAGCCGCTATACTTCATAAACTTCTTCTTTGCGATGAACCTTGATGAGATTTACTACTCATTTGAGTTGACGAACTCCTCATTGTACTCAAGGTTGGTGATAGAACATATCGGTTTACTTAAAAGGTTCACATGGATCAAACAAGCTATGTGTGGAATTCTTTTTGGTATGCACCTAAGGATCAGTGTGACGATTATAAGGAGCGTGGTGTCTATGGGATCTGTGACAATAACTTGTCGCCTGTGTGCAAGTACGCTAAAGGGTTTGAGCCAAATAACCAGTAGGTGTGGAGTTTGAGAGATGGGTTAAGTTAGTGTGTTAGCATAAATAAGTTGAGTTGCGGGGGTGATGGGTTCTTGGCCTTGAAGAAAAAAGTTGCCTGAGAGTTCGCAGGCATTTTGGATAAGAGTGTTAGGATTGAGGAGTGTGGGAAAATATGCAGGCAAAATTGTTCTTGTATGGCTTATTGTAGTTTGGATATCATTAGGGGTGGTTCTGGGTGTATGATTTGGGTGTGGGTTCTTCGCAAAATTGTTCTTGTATGACTTATTCTAGTTTGGATATCACCGGGGGTTGTTCTTGTATGGCTCATCTGGGTTTTCAGTTTTTGAGTTCAATTTGAAAGCATTGGGAAGAAGAAGATAGAGAGAGAGAGAGAGAGAGAGAGAGTACATTGATTTAAGGGACAATTGTGTAAAATACCCTTGTGGTTTGGAGTCATTGCAAAAACACCCCTCTGGTTACAAAAATTGCAAAAAGGCACCCAAGGTTGCAAAAGTCTTGCAACCGTAAAAAAAACGTTAAAACTAACGACATGTGATATTCACGCTCCTGAAAAGCCCGTTTGGTAGAGATTAACTTAGCAAATGACCAAAATGCCTTTTCTATCTTCCTCTTCCCAAATCCTAAGCCCTAAATCCCACCGCCGCTTCAGTACAATCGCCACCGACGTCGCCATCTACTCTGCCAAATCGCCGCAGCCCCCTCAAGCCCAAAACCTAGCCACCATTTTCAAGCCCCATCCAGTTTGCCTGGTTTCTGCCACCATTTTCAAGATCTTGGGTGTTGAGACCTTTCTGCCACAGCCCGTTTCTACCACCATTTTCAAGCCCCGTCCACCTCCGAAACCGCGAGCCCCAACCACCCACAGCCAGCCCTGTTCGCCTAGCAGCTGCCATCCTCGTCATCGTGCTCCACCGATGTAACCCCCCACCCCGTCTGCCACTTGACCCACCCACAACCGGCACCACCCTATTTCTCATCCAACCTCGCCGTCGCCAACTTGTGCACACAATCACATTACCGCCAAACTTAATCACACAGGCGAGAACCTTACCTTTCCGGCGAAAAAGTAAGAACAGTGGGCAGTGAAGGAACACAATTTTCATGTATATGGGTTCTACCAAACTTAATCGAACCCTAATCAAACCGATTCGAACTCTAATCGCACAAATTCAAATCTAAGGTTTGATCTGAATTTGTGCAATTCGAGTAATTAATCAAATCAATATCTTGCGCCGCCGTGAACCCCATCGATCCATGCTTGCGCCGTCGCGAACCCGCCGTCGATCCCAGGCAGCTGGCCTTCGTGCATGTCCAGATCCAAGGATTTAGTGGAGAAGGAGAGAATCAAAGGAAAAGAGAAAGGGAAAGGACGTGCCCTTTTTATATAGAAGGGCAATTTTGATATTTTTACTATTCTGTTACGAAAATTTTACGGTGCAACACCTTTGTAATCACAGGTGTTTTATGCAATTTTTGTAATTTTTTTGCAATTGCCCCAAACCACAAGGGTATTTTACCCAATTTTCCCTTGATTTAATAATTAATTTGCATTGGAAACATAAAAAGGACAGCCCTCGTGAGAGAAGAGAGTACATTGATTTAATAATTAATTTGTATCGGAAACATAAAAAAAAGAAGGCCCTCGTGGCCGTGAACAGACCTTGTCTTTTTTTTTCCCTTCATAATGACAGTTTTACAATTCTAATGGCATTCGTCATCGTTCAGTCAAAGTACTGATTTGATAAGTTTTTTCAAAGTTACGTATTTCTTTAACACACCTTCAAACTTGGTACTAAAACTGTACAAAATATAAAGTTGATTGAGAGTACAGTTTTGAGATTTGTCCAAATTGTTATGTGAAGTTAATGCGGCAAATCCAATCTATAATTCCAACCACATCCTCCATATTAGATACTGTTGGACGTCAAGGTATATGGCCTCGACAGTATAAGGTCCCTATATATCTAATTTTCTATACCCAACAATATATTTTAATCCTTACCAATTTGGAAGCTTCAACCCTGATTCCTTCTTAGCCCTTTATAGAAAGAGATCAAGTAATGTGGCGCATTCTCTTGCTTTCTCACAAAGAAACCAAAAAATCTACAAACATGTGCCTGACAGGCCTTTGATTTCTGTCCTAGTAAGTAGTTAAAGAAAATGTCCCAATGGGCATTAATTTTCACTTCAAAAAATTCCTTGTGTGAGCATATTTAAGTCATTAAAGAAATTCCTTGTGTGAGCATTAAAGAAAATGACACATTCAATCACATAATCTTTAAGTCATGAGCCTCGTGAGTCAGCAAGTTCCTCTACCACGCTTCTGCCCTTCGATGAAAAGCTTTTGAATGGGTGTAGACGAGTAACAACAACGGTTGGTGTACACGTGTTTCGAACATTAATGAGTTGACATTATTGGCTCGTTGTGTAATTTTTTTTAGAAGTCTGGTCAATGTTTTAAAACCAATGTCGATAAAGTTAGGTCCTTCTAGATGTGTATAGATTATATCACCGGAGGAACAAACCGGGAGGGACGGTTGTGATTGCACAATAGTTTAGCGTTACAATTAAACTATAAAAGAGGTGGGGACCGTCAACGAGGCAGGTTAGACTAAGTACAAAACCCGCTGCGGGTTAAAATTTTAAATACGATACTTGTTACATAATCCAATCCAAGTCAAAATAATCTGTTCCTTTTGGATCAGAACGGGTAAGTTGAAGTTTAACCCATGTTTATCTGACCATTACCTTTTCCAATTAGGACTAGTAGGAATAGAGCGAGGGTGTACGTACTGTCGGTCTATATATACACAAGTTTGTTTGATTATTCAGTCACGTACCTGGCGTATTCTTTCTTCAAATTAGCCGGCACCAAGCTGTTTCAAAGAGTAAGTCCTCTCTTTTTCTAATACCATTAAGTTTGTTGTTTCATTATGCATACGCTAATTTGATTGCCAATCATGAGATTATGGTACAGAATTGCATATAGATTTTATTCGGTATAGAAATTAGAATTGCATGTGTAGGAGGGTTTGGGTTTTAGGGTTTAGAGTAGTCTACTTAAAGCATGTTTCCACTTGAGCTGAATTATGTTTTGCAGGAAGATGACAAGCAGCGAGTCGAGTGTGACGCCTCCTCTTCTACCTTGTCCTTGGCTTGTGTACTCGCAGGGGAGGAAACGCCAGAACTTCTACAGCATACCACAACGCACGTACTATATTGGGAAGATACAATTCATGTCAGGAAAGCGGATTTGTGCTAGCTTCTTTGGATGGATGGTTATGTTGGACAGAAAGTCAAAGTCATGCTTCTTATTGAATCCTACATCCATGGAGAAGATCAACCTGCCACCTTGGAAGCTCCCTGTTGTGCAAACATGTGTCATCACCTCGTCACCAACTGATCCAAACTGCATCGTCGCATTCTTGGACAATGAAGAACCTTACATTACGTTTTGTCGGCCGGGTGAGGACAGATGGGTCGAGCAGGACTATGGAACATCGTTGTATGAGAATGACACACTCCATGCCGTCACAGTGTGCAAAGGAAGTATCTACGGCCTAGCGAGTAGAGAACTTGTGAGATTAGAGGTTCGGGATGGTATATTTGTGATGAACAAACTAGTAGCAGACATCCCTCCTAGGATATATCTGACTGAAGTGATTCGAGAATATAATTATTTGGTTGAATCTTGTGGAGAAGTGTTCTGTGTCAGCATGTTATTCGAGGTATTCGACATTGCAGCTTGGAAAGTTGAAGATATACAAGTTTATCGGATGGACTTTTCGAAAGGAGAATGGGTGAGGGTCGACAGTTTGGGGGAAGATCGTGCGTTCTTCGTGAATGGATTTGGTAACACAGCGTCGTGCTCTGCATCAGAATCTGGGGTAGAGGGAAACTCCATTTACTTCATTGACAGGGATTATAGAAGCTTGGGTGTGTTTAACGTTGAAGAAAGCAGCGTCCACGTTTCCCTACCTACTTGTCCAAATGTGGTTCATAATTTGCCAACTTTCTGGGTTATGCCTAAAGCATGACTGTTGTGCATATACATAGAAGCATCTCTAAATTTTTAGTTTGAGATTTATCATTTATGGCATGGCAGCGAACTGTATTAGGGGACTGCAAGAAGATTATAAAAGTATACAACTAATTTCCCCCCGCCCCGAAATTGAATTCTGTGGAACTATCAACAACTCGCCCATGCAAGAGTCTTTGGTTTGCAAAGTTAATTAAGTGCCTATAGTCTTCCCATCCTTCTCCATGGCCAGTAGCAGTGCTACCACCTGCCTGCTCAGCACTTGATGCATACAGGGATACTTAACTTCGTCCCCCTGCTCATCAAGAGTTTGGGAGAAGCTTGCACTATATTAAAGAGAGTATAAAAGGATTGAAGAATGCCTGGATAGTTTCGTCAAGTGATGGCCTCCCCTATTAGTTAATACTATCTAGAATTCTCCTTGCTATCTTGATAATTACATGTGCTAGAATGTTGGAATATTTTAATAAAATAAAATGTACATTATAGCATTATAATTATATTGCAATTTATGGCTATATGTATTTACTTACATGTAACTTATGTGGTGAGTTACAAATGTAATAATGAGTATTATTAACTCATATTTGTTTATGGAGTATATAATATGTTTTATTGTTTGGCATTATTAAGAAGATTATCATTATTTCATAAATTACAAAAGTTTTAAAACTTATTTATGTGGCCAATAAATGAATTATGATTGACCATATATATGTATGTATGTGTGTGTGTGTGTATATATATATATATATGTGTGTGTGTGTATGCATTAAGTAGTAATGGTCCTCGTAGATATAGACTACTTGTCACAAATGAAAAAGCATTTTCGTGTAAAATGATGCCAGTCTTGTTTGTTATACATAGACCACTAATATGATTTAAAAGGTAAAGAATATTGACAGGTTCGGCCAGTGGCACAGCCAGAAACCATACATGGGCTGGGCACCTCATGTACAACAGAAAATTAAATCAAAAGGCTAAGGTCACGTTTGACGCAGCTTTTTTTTTTCAGTTTTGAAAACTGAAAAAAAAAAGTGCGTTTGGTAACCATTTTTTTTTTCCTTCTCCAATTTAAAAAATCAGTTTTTAAACTGCAGAGTAAAAAAAAAAACTCTAGAAACTGTTTTTTTTTCACTTTTGGTTTTTTTTTTGGAGACCACCACCAACACCCTCCCACCGCCGGCAGCCACCTCCGGCCGCCGGCCACCACTGCCGGCAGCCACCTCCGGCCGCCGGCCACCACTGCCGGCAGCCACCGACAGCCACCTCCGGCAGCCAGCGACCACTGCCGGCTACTGCCGGCAGCCACCTCCGGCCGCCGGCAGCCGGCGACCACCGCCGGCTACTGCCGGCAGCCACCTCCGGCCGCCGGCCACCACCAGCCGCCGACAGCCACCTCCGGCCGCCGGCCACCATCGCCGGCTACTGCCGGCAGCCACCGGCGACTGTCAGCGCCACCTCCGGCCGCCGGCGCAGCCACCGCCGACTGTCGGCAGCCACCTCTGGCCGCCGGCCACCACCACCGTCGACCACCGCTACGCCCCGCCACCGCCACCGCAAACCACCCAAAAAAAAAGTCAAAATAAAAAGGATTACCAAACACCAAAAAAAAAAGGTTATCAAACACCCACTTGTTTTTATAAAAAAAAAAAAAATTAAGCCGCTCTTTAAAAACTGAAAACCAAAAAAAAAAAAATTTGTCAAACGAACCCTAAGTATTGTGACAATATATAAACCCAAAAAATGGACAACGCAATAAAGCATAGGTCAAAAGAGCATTAGTAAATCACCAGTAATAACACATAACTACACTTTACTTGATCAAAATAGATTTTCTAATTTTTGTGTCCCACCTTTTGTCGAACACATGATCTGTTGCTACTAAGAAAGAATAAATAGATCAAAGGATAATCTTATACTCCGTGATAAGTTATTCAAATTTACTATATCCAAGAGCCAATATTCAAAGAACAAAGATTGAGACAATTACAAAGACAAAGATTGGAGTTTATTTGAGTAACATTCTTTTAAATGCATCTTTTACTGTGATCTTCTAATTTAAATATAATTTGTTAAGTGACAAATTTTTATAGGTGTTTTAGCAAACATCACATTTTAGGAGCATTTTTTTTCCAGTAAAATGTCCATTTATTGTGTCCATTTATCATATATATTAGTGTCATTATTAAAACATATGAACTTCTTTCTAAAAATCATGACCATTATTTAGTCGATAGGTGAAATTTATTCAAGCTTTAGATTCCATCCTCTAAAACCTACCCTTCCAACTACCACCTTAATAATCACCCCCTTGTTTTTCCTTTCACCCCCCCCCTCCCCCTCCCCGCCCCCTCATCTAGACTGTTGGACATCACCATCTACCACCATTTCTGAAGCAGTGAAAGAATGGTGCCATGGTTAAATAAAAGAGAAGGTGGCAGCAGGTGGGCACGTGCCCCTCACTGCCTCCGCTACTGGGTTCGGCGAACTTTAAAATTGACCTGAGAGATACATATAGGGTCGTGATCCATTGATAACACTAGCAAGTTGCTAGCGCTGTTTAGCCATCCGCTACATAATGTAGCGGACAGTAAAAAAATTACTATTGTGGGGCACGATCTGGCCGTCCATTCTCGCCCGTGGACGGCCAGGTCGCACTAGCAACTTGGGTAAAGTTGCTAGCACTAGCAACTTAAACTAAGATGATATATATATATATATAACAAGTCCCAACTGACTATAAAAGAGCTGCCTCATAATTATGGGATCACTGAGATGATGGAAGTGATGATAAATCAAAGAAAGGCAAATGTTGCCTTCATAATGAAAAACAGGTTGGTGATAAAATTATTTTCCTTTGTAAAAGAAATATTACCGTATGTTAATCGACCTTTGCTAAGAATTTTTCTATAGAACCCTAGCTAGAGGCAAAGTCTGATATATATCAAGGGGGATGAGACTCAAGTTTGAAATTGTATAAATCGCCTATGAATATACATCCTCCTAGTGGCTGGAGATCTTAGAAACTAGGTAAGGGGACCAATGAGTTATAGAGTGACTTGTTTTTATACATATACTACTCTTGTTTTATAAAATAATGTCCCTCTTTGTGGCGTAAGTACATGTTTCTCGTAACTATACTGAAGGTTGATATTTTACCACTTGATGAGTTCTATAAATATTATGGTGGGATGTCTTGGTTACGGAAACATACTTGATAGACTTACGTATATGAGATCAGAAGCTGATTCTTTAGAGCACTTATGAGAGTTAGGATAAAGCACAAGGCAAAAATGTGTTGGCTTGAGAAGTTTGGTGTAACACCCCAGATTTTTTTTTTAATCAGGATACTTGTGTAAGTGCGAATTAAATGTATTGTGAGTTTGAATTAAATAGTGAGCCTAAAAATCAATTTAAAATTTTCTTACTAGAAAGTGAGTTATACTTTTGGGATTAAATGACCCAATTTAAATTTGGATTTATAAAGTTAGAGAATTTTGGGACATAATGGGTATTTTACAATTCTTATTGTGTTAGGAATATAATTACATTCCTTTTAGGCTCATGACTTGTGTGCAATATAATTCTTAGGAGCACACAAACTTCAGAAGAGCCTCCAAAGAATCTCTAGGAAGAATACTCTTCAGATTTTGGTCATTATATTGAGGTACGATCTTATTTTGATATTGGGATTGAGGTTTGTGGTAAAAACCTACATAAGCAATGTGATTGATAGAGTCTAATAGAAATTTTGGGTATTATTATATTAGGGTTTTTGATATAATTTGTTTGAAAAGATCAAGACTTTGAGTTGATTTACGCAATTGAGGTAAGGGTTTTCTCACGCATTTTTCATCTGAATTCTGATTATCGATCCGTTCATCAATTGATTTGTTGTTTAAAGAGATCTATTGATTCTTTAGAACCCTAATTATATTCTTGATCGTTACGCTAAATAGTTCTTTGTACTTCCGATTATTGACTTTGATTCGTGATCTTTTTATTGTAGATCTTTGTAGCAAATTCAAAAGTCTGTAACTTTGTCGTTACTTGGCCAATTTTAGTGTTCTTACACTTTGTAAAAACCTCAATATTTTACTACAACTTTGTAGTTTTGGGTTTTCCGAAATTCAAAGTGATCCATATTCAAAAATAGACTTGAACATTGTTATGTTTATATTTCTGCCAATTCAGGTCAGCCAATTTCTATTTGTTGTATCTTATTTGTTTCTCATTGGTTTTTAATGATCTTTAATATTCTGAAATCCTTGAAGAGTCTTCTTCAACTTTGTACTTTAAGGTTTTATCAGAATCCGTTTTATTCTTGGCTTAAATTGAGTTTGAAAGTTATTTGTCAATGCAGACTTTTCTGTTTTTGACACCGTAAATCAGCCCACTTCGATCTGTTCTATCTCCTTTTCTTCTCATTGGTTTTTCATGATTCTAGACAATCTGGAAACCTTAAAGAGTCCTATTAAACTTCTTAGTTTTGTGTTTTCTCAGAATCTATCTATTTTCGGATCAAAATTCAGTTATTCATTAGTGCAAAAGTTGTTGTTTGACACTGCAAATCAGCTTACTTTGACTTACTCCATCTTATTCGTTTCTTATCCATTTTTTATGATCTTAGACGTTACGGAAACAGTAATGAGTCCTCTTCTTTGGAGTTTTCTTAGAATTCGTCGATTTTATTATTGAAGTTAGCCCTTGAATAAAACTATTCTGCATAGAATCGTGTAAACGAGAATGACTTTGTCGGCTTCAAACTCTTGGTGTTTATTAAGTTAATTTGGTATATGTTTTTATAAGCTGGCGTGCCATGTCACAGTGTATGTGACTTATCTATTTCTGACTTACCCACATGGATTGGAACGTGGGCTAGCTCAGCGGGATGAATTAGAGATCGCGATCTTAATTTCTGAACCTTGTCTCACGTGTCAGTGATGACACGCGTGACACATTTCTGAATGGCTCCGGTGGTCTTCATCTTGGTACTCATTGAACATTTGGATTTTGATATCTAATCTATTTGAAGAAGTTTCGAACATATCTGAAGTATTATTGAATTCATTAGAGTCTTTTTGAAATATAAGTTATCTTTATCAGAACCTGTGAAAACGTTTTGAACTTAGATTTGTATTATTTTAAACACATTGAAACCTTTTGACCTTTTGTAAATTTAGATATATATGATAATTCCTTACTTTGAGGTTGTATTGTCTGTCAATACGAACTATTTGATTTTGTTGCTAATCTGATTTCTGAATTGAAAGTTAGTGCATTGGTTTTGGTATTCGTCATGCACCTTGGTATCGTACTTTATCACCTCCAAGTATTACTATCGATATAGCGTGCTTTGTACTCTGTGGGTGGGTGTGTGCGGATATCTTTACTGGGCTTTGTGCTCACTCCCCCTTACTTTCAGGTTATCAGGCAGTGTTTGGAGCTATACAAAGGATTCTAAAGCATGGCTAAGTAAGAAGCTTTTTTTTAGGGAAGGATTTTCCTTTTATATTTATTGTACTCTTAGATTTGGCTTTAGATTTTGTTCTGGAGCTCTGTTAGGAGTACTTGAGATCAATGTAATAGTTTTAAGCCGGAGTGACATTTATTGATATTTCTTGGAGACTTATTCTTAGATGCTCTTATTACTCAATTTAGGAGACTTTTGGATATTTTGAGATTTTCTGCTTTGTTCATTTGAAATTAACGCTTCGAAAAAAATTGGGGTGTTACATTTGGTGTAGAACACCTTGAGGCGGAATCACTTTGAATCTATATGGGAATTGCCGAAATACTAAGTGAAAGTTTCGAGGCAATGTCACTTTCACACTGCATAATATTCTATCTTTGTCCAAATATGCATTACCGTTGTTATTTTTTATTGCAATAATTGAAGGATTGTTGCAGTATTTTAATAAAAATAATATTTTTTATAAATAACCCTTGGGAGAGTTACATTATTTATGTTGGACCAATTAGCCACATTCTTGTGCATCAATGGCAATAAGCCCTTTCATATTACTTATTTTTCATATAAATAATTTTCATAATTAGTTTTTAACACTTCACCTTTGGCATTTATAAGTAAATATTTATTACGTGTTGGCCAGTTGGATAATTTGAGAAATTGTCTCAATATGTATTAGGCAGAGTAGGCTACAGAAAGATTGTGGAGCAATCTTTCCTTCACATTGTTGAAGTTGTATCAATTAGACGTTAGAATTAGAAACTTATTTTTGGACAAGAAGGGTATTGTGCGAAGTTTTGGCTTTTTAATTGTTGTATCCTGGAAGCAGTGTATTGAGACTCATTGCACCTGTACATACCGTAAGAGCGTAAACCGTCTTAAAGAGAGCGATCTAATACACGTCTCAACCCAGTTCTGAAAAGCTTGTTTCTAAGGTGTTCAAGGTAGATCTTTTGGACTCTTAAAAATACCTTTTCAGTGAGAACAATGCCAGAGTATTGAGATATATATCTTTCATCACAACATGAAAAGGGGGTTATTGGATGCAAATATAGATATATAATAAGATATGTAATCATTTGTATATATGGTTGTATGACTGAGATTGTGTGATTGATTACCCTATTCATAACCTTAGTCTTAGGAGATTGATTACCCGATTCATAACCTTATTCTTAGGAGATTGATTATTTTTAAGAGTTTGCTCAGGTAGGAAAACTCTTGTATATATAGACATTTTGGTGATAATGAGAAGATGATGGTTCCCATGTAAATTAGCATGGTATCAGAGCCACCATCTTCTTCCACAAAATTCTAAAGTACTGAAACCATGGCTCAAGATGATGGTAAAGACACGATCCAGAGGAAGACAATTTCTCTATATGACTTAATGACAAATGATAATCCTGGAATTATCATAACACAAGTTCATTTGAAAGGCGAGAACTACGACGAGTGGGTTCGCTCGATCCGGACAATCTTGAGGGCAAAAAAGAAGTTTGGCTTCATCGACGGAACAATCAAAAGACCAAATGAAAACTTGTCAGATCTTGAAGATTGGTGGACCATCAATTCTTATTAAGAAGTGATTTTCGGCCGTAAATGGACCGAGAATTCAACAACTGAAGATGGAACTTGCTAATTGCAAACAGAAGGGTCTGACCATTGTTAATTACTATGGCAAACTGAAGATGATATGGGATGAACTTGCAAATTTTGAACATATGCTGACATGCAAGTGCGGGAAGTGCACTTGTGATCTCGGGTCTGTCTTGGAGAAGAAACGGGAAGAGGAGAAAGTGCATCAATTCCTCATGGGTTTAGATAAAACTATTTACGGCATGGTGCGATCCAATCTCCTTGCCCAGGATCCACTGCCAAATCTTAATAGAGTCTATTCGACTCTGATACAAGAAGAAAGAGTGAAAACAAGTGCTCGCGAAAAAGAAGAGCGAGGCGAAGCTTGGCCTTTGCAGCCCAAAGCACGGCAGCCTACAGAAGTCGAGGTGAATGGAAGGACAAGAACGTGGTGTGCTCCAACTGCAAACGCTCTGGCCATGAGTTGAAGAACTGCTTCCTACTCGTTGGCTACCCTGAATGGTGGGGCGATCGTCCTCGTGGTGATGGGAAAGCAGGTGGCCATGGTAGAGGACAACAACAACAAAAGATAGGACATAGTGTTGTGGACGAGGTGGAACATCGCGTGCAAATGTTGTTCAGACAGCAGGAGAAGGACCTTTCGTCTCAGTAGCCAACGCAGTTGATACAGAGAACTCAGGGACACCTGGACTAAGTACAGAGCAGTGGCAGATTCTTCTTGCGATGCTAAAGAGTCAGAAACCATTGCGAGTGAGAAGATGATTAGTAAGCACAATCTTTGGATCATCGACACAGGGGTGTCAAATCACATGACGGGCAACGCAAAGAACTTACGTGATGTGAGGGAAATTTCAAGTTGTCATGTCTCTTTGCCAGATGGAAATAATGCAGTAGCTATTAAAGAGGGTTCAGTCGTCCTTGGCAGAAATTTGATTCTTAAAGATGTGCTTTATATGCCTGGCTTAACTTGCAACCTAATTTATGTGTCGGAGTTGATAGATCATTCAGATTGTTTTGTGCAATTCACTAACAGTTTGTGTGTTATACAGGGCCGCACTTCGAGGATGCTGATTGGTGCGGGTGAACGACGAGATGAACTTTATTATTTCAGGGCCATACTGAGTATAAAGGCAATGAAAGTGAACGGTGCATGTTCCCTCAATCTTTGGCACAAGTGTTTGGGACATCCTTCTCCGCAAGTGACCAAGTTAGTTCTTGTAATCAATCTTAAGAAGAGTAGTGGTATTTTGAATAAAAGTTGTGATGTATGTCAACGAGCAAAACAAACCAGAGACACATTCCCTTTAAATGATCATAGAGCTTTAGATATTTTTGAATTAATTCATTGCGATTTGTGGGATCCTTATAGAACACCCTCCTCCTGTGGAGCTTCATACTTTTTGACAATTGTTGATGATTATTCTCGTGGTGTCTGGATAGTTTTACTTATTGATAAGACAGAGGTGTCTCAAACCTTGAAAAATTTCTTTGCCATGATTGCTAGACAATTCAATAAGGAGGTTAAAATTGTAAGAAGTGACAATGGGACAGAATTCACTTGTATGAAAAATTATTTCCTAGAACATGGAATTGTTTTTCAAACCTCATGCACAAGAACACCTCAACAGAATGGCCGAGTTGAAAGAAAACACCGTCACATTTTGAACGTTGCTCGTGCCTTATGTTTTCAAGGTCATCTTCCAATTAGTTTTTGGGGAGAGTGTGTTTTAACGGCAGGGTACTTGATTAATCGAACTCTGTCATTGATTTTAAATGGCAAAACTCCATTTGAAATTATATATGGTCAAGCACCAAATTATGAGCATCTCTGTGTGTTAGGGTCCCTCTGTTTTGCACATATTCAAGGAAAGGTGCGGGATAAGTTTGCCAGTAGAAGTCATCAGTGCATTTTTGTTAGATACCACTATGGGAAGAAAGGATGGAGATTGTATGATTTGGAGACTAGAGAATTTTTTGTGTCCCGTGATGTTGATTTCTATGAGACCCGATTTCCTTATGCAATTTTAGAGAAAGGCACCACCAATGACATTATGGGACAGTCACTTCTTGACTATGTCGTTGATGAGGAATTTTGGATTGATGGAGACTTGGTTGACAGAGGGGTACTGGGGATGCCCATGGAGGACATGAGCATCATCAGCGGGGTAGTGAAGATGCACAGAATGTTCAGCAGCAACTTGTCAGTAGTGCTGAGCAGAATGTAGCTGACCCCATTGCCCAAGAAGTTCGATCTGATGATGAAGGAATATGGAGGAGCAGTTCGATAGTGGGCATCGTCGAAAACAAGCCTCGGTTCGATTGCGTGATTATGTTACTAATACAATCCAAAAATTAAGTCCACATGTTCATTCACCCAGCCATAGTATCTCTCAAGTACGCCATATCCTAAAGCACACTATGTGAATTGTGACAAATTTTCTTTGTGACATAGAACTTTTCTTACAGCAATCAATGTAGACCATGAGCCAACGAGTTTCTCTGAAGCTGTGAAAGATGAACGATGGCGGGAGGCAATGCAGCGTGAAATACAGGCATTGAAGAATAATGAAACCTGGGAGATAGAGGATTTACCTCCCGGTAAGAAAGCGCTCGGTTGCAAGTGGGTTTATAAGATCAAGTATAACTCTGATGGCACCGTGGAACGCAACAAAGCACGTCTAGTGATTTTTGGTAATCATCAAATTGAAGGGATCGACTATACTGACACTTTTGCTCCGGTTGCAAAGATGGTCACCGTACTGGATTCTTGGCCGTTGCAGTCGCCAAGAAGTGGGAGTTACATCAGAAGGACGTTCATAATGCCTTCTTGCATGGGGATCTCCAAGAAGAGGTATACATGAAACTCCCTCCTAGTTTTCGAGTCACAATTCCCGGAAAGGTATGTCGACTACGAAAATCTCTCTATGGACAAGCACCACGATGTTGGTTTGCAAAGTTGTCAGCTGCCTTGAAAGAATATGGCTTTCAGCAATCATATTCTGATTATTCACTTTTCACATTGCAAAGAGGTGTTGTTCAAGTAAATGTCCTCGTCTATATAGATGATTTAATCATCTCTGGAAATAATCATGTAGCTATTTAAAGGTTCAAGACCTATCTCAATGAATGTTTCCATATGAAAGATTTGGGAGCGTTGAAATATTTTTTAGGAGTTGAAGTTATGAGAGGTCCTGAAGGAATTTTCTTGTGCCAAAGGAAATATGCTCTCGACATTATTTCTGAGGTTGGCTTGTTAAGCGCCAAACCAGCAAGTGTCCATCTAGAGCAAAATCACCGGTTGACCCTGGCTACTGGACGCTTGATTGACCACCCAGAACGCTATCGTAGGTTGGTGGGACGTCTGATTTATCTATGCTTTACGAGGCCTGAATTATCCTATTGTGTTCATGTCCTCTCTCAATTCATGCAACAACCGAGAGAGGAACACTGGGAGGCTGCTCTCCGCGTGGTGCGTTATTTGAAAGGAAATCTAGGTCAAGGTATTTTGTTGAGTAATGAATGCAATCTACGATTACATGGTTGGTGTGATGCAGATTGGATTATTTTTTGGGCACTTCACCCATATCATGGAAGACTAAGAAACGACATACAGTGTCTCGGTCATCCGCAGAAGCAGAGTACAGATCCATGGCAATGACTACGGGTGAACTTCTTTGGTTGAAAGGTATTTCGAAGAGTCTTGGTGTTTCACATAATTTTGCAATGCATCTTTCTTGTGATAGCCAAGCGGCGTTGCATATCGCTAAGAATCCAGACTTTCACGAATGAACAAAACCTATTGAGGTGGACTGTCATTTTGTTCGTGACGAAATAATTAAGGACAACATTCATCCTCAGTTTGTTCCTTCTCACGCTCAACTCGCTGATATATTCACCAAAGCATTGGGCGAATCACAGTTTGACCATTTTACTCGCAAGTTGGGCATTCGTAATCTTCATGCTCTAACTTGAGAGGGGAGGGGGGGTATTGGATGCAAATATAGATATGTAATCGTTTGTATATATGACTGTATGACTGAGATCGTCATTGATTACCTGATTCGTAGCATTATTCTTAGGAGATTGATTATTTTTAGGAGTCTGTTTAGGTTGGAAAATTCTTGTATATATAGACATTTTGGTAATAATTAGAAGATCATGGTTACCATGTAAATTAGCAGGGGTAATTATTTTTTATGCTTTTGTTTTGTCAATTTATCATATTAGCTTGCTAATATAGTACATTTTTTAAACAACACAAGACAAAAAATGACAAAAAAACGACAAAATTAAGTGCTTAACACCATTGAGCCTATAGCGATTAGTTGAAAGAACCACAGTGCAAATTATAACACAAACGAACGAAACTTAAATTCTCAAACTGGACTACTCAATGACCTAAAAATACCCTCAAATTTTGATTATTACCTTCAGTTAAACCATGAAACACACTACGCAGTATATTCAAACCTAAATCCTTCGAAACTAGTGCTAGCCACCTACTGGATACTTTTACGTAGTTTTGAGTCTAACAAGGAAAAGGTGGGCTTAAACCAAGCATTTTTGGCAACGATCAATGGTGGCCATAGTTACATGTTCTTTTGTTCCTCGATGGGATCTCTACCACCACATATGCTTCAGTACACAAACACCAACGACTCCTCCCACAAGTTCAGTCTCCTTCAAGCCTACCCCATCTTCCTTACTAAGTATTCACCAAGGAAGGCAATTCACTTTCATTTTCTTACTGACCGAGAAGTGATTGAATTTATTCGCTATGACATTGGAACTAAATATGTTTTCTATTTATGTTTTCTACTATTATATAGTTCGGTAATTTTATTTATACACACACGCACGTGTACATAAGAGGGGGTCATCCAGCTCTAGCGTTAGGAAAGCTACCTTTTGCTAGCAGGTTATTTACCCTCTGTAAATTAGTTTTAAACACAATCATTAATTGTTTTTTTTTTATCTAGAATTTCAAAAAAAATGGTTCTTCGTTGAATTTAAATGGTCTAACAACACGGGCACCGTTTCATCTCTAGCAACCATGGAGGACATTTATTTGATGAAGGACATTCTCATGTTCTCGGTGTCCTCCAACCCCAATGCTATATCGACACTCTTTTCTTATTGTGATTGCTTGAGCCAACCCATGGTGGGTTGAGAACGCACAATGGAGTGATTGTTGGTTGTTGGCTTGAGCCACACCCATCACGACGAGATCTCTTAGGGTATATCAAAGTGAAGCACCTTACCATATTAGATTTCATGTGTTCAATGTTCAATTGCCTTATTGTCTCATTTGGTTATAAACTCACGTACGTTACCAAGCTCGGCACTGGTAAAAAATAATTTACACTCTCATACAGTTCCGTCTTGCACTATGTTCAAGGCTGTGGAAGTGCCACTGTGAAAACGCGTTCAACTGGTGAAAACATGTTCCACCATTGAATATATTTGTTATAAGAGAAGTGATTCTCTAAAAAGAAATTGTTTTTACAAAGTAATGGTTTTTATTTTATTTTTTGGTTGAAGCTCATGTATCTTGTACCTCTATAACGAAGCCTACGTCAATGGATGGATGAGGGGTTTCCCTCCAGCCTTTCTTACGTAGTGATGTCCACAAGATTTTTGTTTCTACTAAGATGCCATTGACTTGAATTCCACTCACTTCATGTTAGGTTATTTTATGTTATTGTTGCTATTATCTCGGACTAACATTGATCCATTAATAATGTGATGTTCTTTCTATAACCAGTCCTATGTAACTTGCGGAGCTGATTCTTCTAAACATGTTCAAAAGAAGATTATTGCATGATTTGTAAAAGAGGTAACTTGTATATACTCACAAGTAGTACGGAATATCAAAGATGTTAAGGATTCTCTGTTGTACAACATATAAAAGATCGCCGCTAAAAGTGATGTATCATTGTTGTTAAAATTAATAGCGAAAGCTTATGTCGCTAAAATATATTTATTGATTTTTTTTCTACTATAATTAAGGTCTTGTACGGTAGAAAGTCGTAATGCCTCGCGATAATATAGTCTTACACTTTACGCAAAAAACCTTCTTACACCGAGAGAGAGCGCAAGATTTCAACTTGCGACTTTGTAATTCGAATCTCAAGTTAAAGAATGGTCTTGAACATGTATTCTAGTAGGTGCCATTAGGCAAAGTCTCGTTACCATGGTTATGGTGCGAAAGTGATCTAGATTTGTAGAATGCTTGATCTTAAGACCCAAGTGATCTAGATTTGTAGAAGAACAAACTTTGGCTGTTATTTCAGTCGTAGAAATCTTCCTCCAACCACATATATAGTGACAATTAATAGTCATTAAATGTCTCTAGTGACTTTTCTGTTAATACCTTCAGCGCATCACTAAATAAAAGCCACTAAAAAAATTTAGCAACCATTAATTGTCACTACATGAGAGGTAGGAGGAAGATTCCTTCAACACGGGTAACGGCCAAATTTTTTCCTTTGTAAAATGCTTTGTACTGGATAACATGAGAAGATGTAACCGCTTTAATGCTCCACTGGATTACAACCTCAAACATCATTAAGTTCGTTACTTATATGTGCTACAAAATTCCCTTATTAAAAAAAGTTAAAGCATTACGTTTATCCCATTTTGGTTTATGGTACCTAAAAAAGAATTTACGTTAAGAAAAAAAAAATCTTTTGAACTGCACCTTTATAACTAATAATCTAAAGAAGTAATTGGTTTTTATACGAGAGACGTGACAAATTCTCAACGCCATTAGATCAAGAAAGAAAAATTAAGTCAAAGAGTAAATCCTCTCCTAACTGTTTGCTTTTTTAAATGAAAGGAAAAACACAACTTGCAAAACATAATTTTTCCATCATATCCTCTCTCTTTGACATTTTTCCAAAATCCAATAAATACATTTAATCCTTTATTTTTTACTCATTGTTTTAACTCTTACTTGAATAGTCACTATAAGAAATCACATAAAACATCAAATGGTTTAGTTAATTTGCCGTTACACTTAATGATTGCTCCTATCAAAACTGGCTATGAGTGACCACAAAAGTAACATTGCCCTTCCTATTTCGCATGCTAGCAAGCCACTTCGGCGCATTGATACATTGGACATACACTGGCCATCAACTTTCAAATCAGTTATTTTCCTTTCAGGAGCTGTTGCAAATGAGAATTAATTAGTTGAGGTGCTGCCAATCATTTCAGCACAGGCTCTGTTGGAGGCTCGATAACTTATCCTCTGAGCATGTACTATAATTTAGAATCAACTGCATCCGTACCAGAATCTAGCGCAACGACTGACCCTTGGAGCAATGCCATAAAAGTCGTAAGAGATTGTTAACACGTCCGGCTCCATGGTGAACCTCCACTATAACGGCCTTCTGCCCGATTTGGATTATTTCTCCATCGCTGCTTCTTCGTACTCTTCTCTTTCCTTGACCCGTTTTCTTCGTGTCTGACACCCCTATTTTCTTTGGCCTTCTTAACATGTTTCTTCTCCTTGTACACCTTCCTCTTCTTTCCAGAGGACTGTCCACTAGCATCCTCAGCAATCCCTTTTCCTCGCGGCAGGGATGCCTCCTCTTCATTATCCAACTGCCAATTACAAAAAAATCCTTGTTGTTCACCATATTCTTGATGCAAAGGCTCTCCTGCTCCTGGCAACAAGTTATTAAATGTCACTTCCCCGTTAGAACCTCCTTTTCGTTCCACTAGCACTTCGTCTGGTCTTATTATGGTACCAAGAATGCTCCTGTTGGGACCTAGTCCCAGTATGGTTTTTGCATTCGTCAGCGTCGTGAAAGCCATCGCAAAAGCAGATCTAATCTGCAGCAGCAAACACGAGAAAGGATGTTTCAGAGCAATTTTCTAAAAACAGAATGGCATGGGCCTCATCTGATGTTAAGCGCATGACTAGACATTAAAGACAGAAGTAATAGATTAGAGACAACAAAACACTTGGCAATTGACACCTTTTGCCTTCAGAAGAAATAAAGGGGGATTCCCTTGATATTGCCACCAAAAGCTTCGTAAAAAAAGCTTCATATAGAACAGCACCTCTGAAGCACGGACACCTCTCCTAGGTGGAGATTTGGTGTCCTAAACGGACGGACACCCCAACACCCTCTGGACACCGCCCGACACATGTCGGACACCGCCAATTAGTGTCGGGAATTTTTTATTTTTTTATATATTTTCCGACACTGTGTCGGACACTTCACCGAGGAGTGTCGGACACGGCAATCAGCAGTGTCGGAACGTTTGGGGCTACTTTTGAACTTTTGGAAGTAATTTCAGGGGTCGTCGTCTTCTCTCTCACCTCATCTGTCGGCCGTCTTCTTCTCTCTAGTCGCGGTGTTGCCAGATATGTCGTCGATGTTGCCGGAGCCAACAGATCTGAAAGTCGCCGATGTTGTCGGAGCCGACAGATCTGAAGGCGCCGGTGTTGTCGGATACCGAAGCCGACAGATCTGTCCACCGTCGCCATCGCCGTCGCCAGATCTCTCGCCATCGTTGCCAGAGGTCCTCCACTGCCATCGCTTACCCACAGGTCTGCTTCTTCTCTTTGTCTCGTCAGTCTCTCCTTCTCCTTCCTCTTTTCTTTGTCTTCTCTTTCTCGCTGACCCACAGGTTCTTTACTTCTTGTGTCTCTCTTTTTTTTCCTTTTCTCCCCCTATCTTGCACTCTAGTGAAAGACCTCCTTTTTTCTTTTCTTTTTTTTAACTTTGTTTTTTTGCCCAGTACCAAATAAATGTTCAAGCATGGCTTGTATTTATTTAAATTCCTTGTTTTAATAGTTTTTCATTATTGTTTGTTATTTTAGGTTGTGAAATGTATTTGATATTTATTATATATATATATATATATATATATATATATATATATATATATATATATATATATATATTTATATATAATAAAAATATATTAAAAATTAGCGGTGTCCTGCGGTGTCCAAAATCTGATTTTTTGAAAATTGCGGTGTCCGGTGTCCCTGTCGGTGTCCGACACCGTGTCCGTGTCCGTGCTACCTAGAACAGCACATACTGTTAGGTTGCTCCTTGCCATTTTACTTTACTAGCATATATGGCTTATATACCTTCAAACTAATATTAAAATTTATTGCACTCACGTAAGGGTGCATTCAAGGTAAAAAATGAGATTGTTAGGAACCAACCTGGAAATAGTTGAAGGAGTTCTTCCCTATGTCATTCTCTGGTGCCTAACATCAGAAAAATCAGCTGCTGTCAATAAACTACATACAGACATATTGCTAAAGCAGGCGAGGGTTAAATGTTGTTCGCCAAAACATTGTTCAGCAGAACAAACACTCCATTCCACCAAAAGAAAAAAAAGAACCCTTGTATGCCTTCCTCCCGCCAACCCCAAAACAAAAATCAAAACAATATTTTTCATCATCAAGAAACCATGCACTTGGAAACCGAGCAAACGGTATAACTGGAGAATGCGTGGTTGAATAATTAGGAACACTTTCAAACATCTTCTAGCTAACCAAGTGGAAGCAGCCACCATCAAATATCAAGAACACTAGTGTGTAAACAACATGGTAGCAGCATAGATGTACTCTAGGACTTCCTAGACAGTCCTCCAAAATAGAAATTCAAAAGTTAAAGTGTGAGTGAAACCTGTGGGTCCTCAATGGAGATAAGAGCTGGTCGTCCTTTAATTGAAAACCTAGAGAGTAGACAAAAAAAAGAACAATAGCCAACATGCAACAGTATAAAGAATAGCACAGTACATCCCAATATTTCCTACCACAATAGAGAGACCAAATAATGTTGCTCACGGTGGTCCAACTATTTAAACCACCGGACACCCACTGTTTAAAAAATGGACGAAATGGAGCCACATAGTTCGGTTTCCACCGTTTGGTCCCAAAATTTGGGCTGTATAGCATTGAGCCTATATTTTTTTTTTCAAAGGTGAAGCAAGAGAGTATTCTTGTATTGCAGAGGTTTCTTACCCTTTACTGTTCTTGAAGAAGAATGTACCAGCCCCATTGCAAGAAACGCCAACATCACAAGTATTTAACTTCCGCCCGTAAATATCAAAGAAGTTGACCTACTTCCATAATAACACATCAACAGAGGTAGTAAGCACAGGAAGTTGATAGCCTGTGTTCCTTTTTAAGTTGCATAGATGAGAAGTCCATAACGAATATCTCCTATTACATGGGTTGCTAAACAGAATGAAGCAAGTCTTGTCAATAGATAACATTAAACTATGATGACGAGGCATGACAAAACATTGTCACGTATTTTGTTGTCTGTGATTCCTTTTCACATTGCTCACAATATTTCGACAAAGAGAGAATTAGATGGTCCATTGTCTATGTTTCCCTTTCACATTGCTCAAAATATTTCGACGAAGAGAGAATTACATGGTCCATGTTTCAATTGCTGAATCCAGTGTGGTTATTTTCAGTTGCTTAATCAGTGGATTTGTACATGGATCAGGGTCATCTTTCACAATGAACTAAAATTAACTACGTAACTTGTAAGGGAAAAACCAAGTCTCAGCAAAACAGAAGGACGTCCCCAGTCGGACATCCAAACAACTTCCAACATAGATCTTGGGATCCATTTTAGGTTGCATATGATCTTATCTCTTGCCCAAGTCCAAGACAGGTAAGAACAAAATAATCATAATTATCTTTATCTCAAGAGTGTAGACTGTCCATGCATATGCTAAGATCACAAAGTTGGACACACATGACGTGGTTCACTGTGTTCCAACTGTTCATAAAAAGGGACCCTCAGCTGTAAAATGCTTGCAATATAGTGAACCAATACATTTCGCCATCAATTACGGGAGGATAATTAGGACCATAAAAGCATTAATCTTTCATTTACAACCTTTTCTTCACATCTCTTATACTATATCCAACCATTATAAGACATGAAGAAAAAGAACCACCTACGTCTTTGATCTTAAGCCAATGACATGTTTTCTCCATGTCCAACTACTAATATTTTGACCAGTTGGTTTATAAAGTTGGCACGATGAGTTTTATTATAGCTCATACCCCTATTTATTCCTTACGGATCAGTACAACTGTTTATGCGAAAAATTTACAAGTAAAACCTATTAAAGCATGGTTACTTAAAGCTACCATCGGCCCTTGCATGTCACATGTTTAGCAACATTGGTTTGGACAACTTGCAAATTAACGGTAATATTAACAATTTGGTAGGGTAGCTTTACATAGAGAAGCTTGTTTTTCACCTTGACTATATAAGTTCGAACTGCTATTTGAAACTGAGATAAAAAAGCAACCCTCCTATTCTTTCATACATGTACAGTTTCATTCCTTATTGTTTCATACATGTTTTCCAATATTAACCAATCCAAGAAATTTTCCACTTCTTGGGAAAAAATCATCTTGGCAACATCACTCACAATTATGATACATTTCTCACCAACCTAATGCTCCATATAAATAGGAATCTCAATGTTACAAAATTTTCATAAGACCGACTAAAGCTAAGTAGAGAGACTTGTGGTAAAGTAGTCATGCCAACAAATCAACTGAGAGGAGAGGAAATAAAGCATCTAAAGTCTAGTTACTGAAGAAGCATACCAGAAGGACTCCCAAATTATGTTCTGGGGAAACCTGCCAATCCCAAAAATTAAGATTACAGTCAAATCCATCACATGGAACGAGCAACAAATTAAGAAAGAGAAACCTAGAAATATGCACAACTACAGGCATCACGCAAAAGGGAAAACTCTTTCAAAAACAGTGCAAGAATATGGATAAAATGGAATCCCTGTTCATTTCATTCTTTTGGTTTCCATCAGAGATGGCATCGCAACCAAACACAGTTCTTTTTTCGGTTTCAATTACCTTTTGAAAAGAAACAGAAACGCTAAAAAGGAACGTTTCTGATCGCCACCTTAGTTTCCAGCAAGGACGGATCTATTTTGTCATTTCATCACTCTTCAATACCTTTCCCTCATCATCTTTCAGGATCTCCTTCCTTCGACCATATTAATTTTCCACTTCAACCTATATGGGTCGAGCCAAAAGGATAAGACTACTGGTACAATTCTTTAAATATTGCGTAGTAATTGTTGATGTTGCATTATGGCAGCACCAGAACAAACTTCTTGAGCCATTATGGAGATATGTTGGACTTGCCAGGTGTGGTTAGTATTCACGAAAAAATACGAAAGTAAAAGGAAAATCATGAATTCTACCAGTTCCCGTAGCACGTGTGCATGCAGCCGGTCCATGTCCAAATTCACCACCGAATACTTTACTAATACCAACATGTCAATACTGTGTCAACTCTTAGGCAGACAGTGTTTTCACCACGCAGAACAAAAATGATAATCACTTTGACCAACTCTTTGACGTCAAAGAATATTGGGTCGATTGAATAATAGAATAGCAGGGGTAGATTGACAGGTAGGTATGATGAATAGTAGGATAGTGCCATGTACTCATTTTCTTTCTTAATCTTTGTTTAAGATAGATGAGAGTACATATACAGGATACAATCTAAGATGAGCTAACATAAAGCAACGATACATTAATTTTGCATATTTATTCATATCCCCCGTCCATCACCCCTCCTCCCTCTCCTAGAACCCCCTTCTAAACAGCCCCAAGAGAATGATCCAATAATAAGGTTTCTAGGGGGTACAATGCAAGCACATGGGATTTATCACAGTTTACCAACTTTTCTTAGAACAACATCTAACTGAAACCAATACGAACTTGCACAATCAGATCGCATACAGCTTTTTAAAAGAAGAGATTGATTCAGTTACCCGCAACATTGCTATAAGCATGGCGAGAAGCGCATATGACCCAATCCCACCAGAATACACCTGAATAATTAGACGGATCATTACTGCCAAGGTTGGATATATAGGGTGAGGAATATCAACACATAGAAGTATCCCATACCTCATTTAACTCCCTTTGCTGTAGAAAAACCTTCAAGATTAAGCACAATGGTGTTAATTGGGGCCACTTTGATATAGCATCCTAGCAAAAACACCAACGTATATCCATAAATTGAACAAAAAAGGCAAACAAGATTCATGAATGGATACTACTACTAAGTTATAAGGAATTTTTGTTTCAAGTTTTTATGAGAAAATATAATATCAGGAAAAAACCTGTATAAATTCTGCAGCTTTTGGTCCATTATCCACATCAAAGCTGCAATCAAACAGATACACATCAGACTCTATAGCACTTCGCCAAATAATAATTGAAAGGGAATGTCACACCTTATTTGTGGCTAAAAGTACAGTGAATAGTCTCTAATACCATTTTTAGTGACAAATGAGGGTGTGGACAATAATAACATGGTGTGGAAATAGACACTGCTAAAAATTAAAAAATCTAGACCCAGAGATATTTAGCAAAATGCCAAAACTAGGCAATGGCTTGACATTGCAGATTTGCGCAGGTAGCAGGTTGTTAGATACTCGCATAAGTAAACCTTACCACCCTTGGAGAGTTGGTCATCCATCCTATTTGATCCTTTTGAATTCCACAGTCGAGGTTGCTGTTGGATATATTCACTAAATGGAGTCAATGCCATACATTTCTTAAGCACCTATAGGTGCTATCGAATTTAGGATCAGCCTATATTCATTGACTGCCTCCACTAAGTGGTTATATATAGTTGCCTGAGCGAGCAACGGATCAGCTCTCATATATATATGTGTGCGTGTGGGTGTAAATGATTCCTAGATGAGATTGGGGCCCATTTTCTTCTGATCCTTCGATAGACTTTATTCTCCTAAACATAGAATGGGTAAAACCACTTTTACATTTTTTTTGGCTTCAACCTCGATAATGGCTTCACAATTGCTAGATACTTCTAAGGAGTGATGAATCTCAACACCCTTAGTGATTTGTAAGAAATTATAATCCCCTTTCAAATTTGAGGATGTGACGATAAAGACGTTTACAAGATCTAGCTTTGTGGGAATGATTGTGGACACAACTTACCACACTTTGTTAAACTTTTGAAAGATCTCATGTCTCTAGATAATCTTTAGTTATACCCAACAAAAAAGCTTATATGGGGTTTGACTTAATTATTATTTTATTTATCCGTGACAATCCCAGCTCAGATTGTTATAGGTGCTGACACTTCCCCGCTCCGGCTCACACCCCAGTCCTGCTTCACGTGACTATTCTGGCCATAGAATACCCTTTCGGAGCCAATATGGCAAATATTTAGACCACCAAACAACTGAAAATACCCTACCATGCTTGGGAATGAATGTAGGCTGGGAGTTGGTTGGTTAATTGGTTGGCTGGCTGGCCACCTTCTTCTTCACTTTCTCTGGATATTGAACAATGAATACTAGTTTTTCTCCCTATGCAGGATTCAGATATTTGCAGATTAATGAGTTCCTTAGCCAGCTCGGTGGCCCACTTTGCCTACATTCTATGATCAGAGCACAATAGGGGGCACTTTAAGGGCTGGAGGGTTCAGCATTAGAGCTCGAAGACTTCTTCTGAGATCTCTTCACTCGGCACCAGAACCTTTGGGGCTCTTTGGATGCACTTCTTCACTGTATGGCTGATCAGTGTTATCTTAATGTCCAGGAGATTTTTTGTGTCTCAGAAAAATTGCCTGCTGCTTTTACTTTTGTATAGTCGCAATTCCTTATGCAATTTTTGAGGAAATGTCTATATCAACAATAAAGGGTAAAGGGAAACTTGGATAATACTGAACCTAACAGGTAGGCAGACCTTATGTCAAATGCAACACCACTTCTCTTCTCCACAAATTTGATAATTGGCACACGAGCCTGGGCAATCACCTAACAAAGAAACATACACCAATAAACAGTGTCAACTATATTGCATCAACAATATACAAACTCCAAATATCAAATCAAGCACCTGTATCTTTTTTGCTACACCTCTTTGAGATAGGGCCCTGGAAAGAGCATGTAACCCTATTTGAGGAGTTCTGATATTTGATCCCAGGATCACAACCTACAATGCAGATACTAGTCAAAAGCTTGAACACAATAAATCATCAAACTTATTTGAGCACAATCAATTGGCTCCTTAAAAAAGGCACCAACACACATGCTTCCTGACATTGGTAGGTCTGGAGAGCAAGATGTAAGCAGCCTTAACCCCACTATTGTGGAGGGAATGTTTTTTCAAAACTCCTGACCTCCAGGTCATAATGGATCAGCCTTGCCCTTGCGCCAAGGCTCACCCTTAATCAGTTGGCTCTTCAGTTTAAAAAGAAAAAGGAAGAGATCGTCCTGGAATGAAACATATCGGTATCCACTATAACTTTGTAATATCGGTCTACGGACATGTTGTAATATGGGCATAAAAAGATTCATGTTTCAAAATAAGAAAATTTCTCTGAAGCAGACATCAACACTGACTATGGCTCCTCTTGTTGTATGTTGTTAGTTCAGCAACAAGCTAAGTTCATGTCTCTCTGTCATAAAAATCCAGTTCTGCCATGGCAGATAAAGGGATATAATTGGAGCCATGTAAAAGAAAGTAGGATTCAAGAGATGGAAAGTAGGATTCAAGAGATGGACGTGCTATTATTGAGCTGTTTGTGATACACTGGATGGTTGTACAGTGTAAATTTTAGAAGTCACAGACTAGCAGTGACAAAGATGTAGCACCTCGCACATGCATAATTAACAGTTACAGGGCACATGCATGATTACACAATACCAATATCGAAGTCAATTTTCTATGTTACATGGCCTTGGTACAATTGTCTGGGTGCCGGATGGGATGGGCGTCCAAATATGGGATTCGTCTAATTTTAAAAACACAAGACAGCGACACACAGCAAAATAATCTTTTGTACTACTTCTTTCTATATATTTCTAAGGTAAAATGGTGTTTCATGTGAAGCAGATCGTTTCAGTTGAGAACTTGTCTCGTCTCAAAGCTCAACGAACTTAAAGAAGCACTACAAGGTAGTGTTCACAATAGCATATGCTATATAAGATGTGTCGGACACATATCCCACACCGATATCCAAGTGTCAAGTATTCGACATGGGTACTTACATGCATTCCGAATATATCTTAGTACAACAAAATAGAACACAGGACAAAACAAATTACTACAACAAATAAAATGTTTAAGAGCAAGATATTTAATAGCTTACGTCAATATCACTCGATGGAAGATACAGGCCTGTCTTGAACGACCCAAAGACTTCTACCTGCAAAAGCAACAGAAAGATCTAGCTTTACCACAATTGACAAATTTCAGTCTTACACCGACATACAATTCCAATAGAGCATGAAGAGAAAGAGAGAAAAAAGTACCTTGCAGTCAGGCCAAATGTATTTGATAACATCAAAGACGCATTCTACAGCTGCGCTGCGCGAGGCTTGCTCCTCCAGAGTTGGAGAGAGAAAGTCGCAGAAATCCAGAATCTCTGTAATACTCGAAATTAAGTCAACAATCCAATAACATACTAAAGACATTTTTTTAGGTAAGAGTTCAGTAAGAATATGTAAGGAAAGGCAACTAATCTCCTATGCCAAAGTAACTTGCTTTAAACCCACAGTTATATGCTTCACAGCTATGGTGGCCCAAGTACTTAAGACACGAGCTTGCCTTTGTTCAGTTTAGCCAAGTTTAGTAGTTTACAAATTACGCCCATAGTACTTCAGATTTTAGCCAAATGTGAACCCATGTAAATCATGTCAAGAGATATACTCCAAAACCCCCCAAAAATCCTCCTTCGACCAATAAAGGAATTTACCCCCAAAAATACTCCTTCGACCTATAAAGGAATTTATCAGTAACCAGATAACCAGAGCCTAACGTGTCAAGAGACCATTGCTCATCAACGAGGTCACTGCCTAAATCATGCAGCCCATGACATTACTCCATAACAATGACATTGAGAAGTTCTTTTAAAATAAGCACAAGGTGTTTAGAACAAAAACTATGCCCACCCAACTAGCTTCTCCAAAAGTCTTTGTTGCAGAGTCGTATAGACCAAGCAAAAACATCACATCTTTACATGTATGCTAGGACTCTAAAAGCAGCTTCCACGTTCACCATCCTCAAAATCAAAAAAGACAGAATTTATGCAATTGCTAAGTCTCTGGTAATCCCAATGCTTCTTAATTCTTGTCCCCATTTTGACTTATTTGCAGATTCTTATGATAAAATTAGAATGCACTGACTTTGCTAGTCCTTTTTCTCTCCTGCTTGACTTGTCAAACAATTTGATCCGTAATTCCCATTGGACTTCACTTCGATATTTTGACGTTAGACTTTATCCTAGTAAATTCACAAGCCTTTGCACCAGAATTAGAAAAAAGCCCACAACTGGAATAAAAAACAACCAACGAACCGTACCAACTCTAAATAATAACGAAGTGCAAAAGTGTTGTGGTTTACTTTACAAAGACGAAGGATTGGAGACCTTTATGGAGCTGAAGCATTGGACTTCTGAACCGACAATTGGACCGGAACCAGCTCCCCTCTAGGGTCCGAACAGGTTCACGAACCGGCACGCGAGCCGCCACAGCAGCCAGAGGTGGAGTCCGAGGCGATGCGTCGATGGGCTCGGCGCCGCATTCGGCAGCCACGTCGAGGGGGAAGTAGTCCGGCGCGGCTGTTTCAGGCAAGGGGCATTCCGGTGTGGAGAGAGCGATTTGGTTGCGCAGCACGAGGTAAGGCTCGTCGGAGGAGGGCGGCAGTTGGTCAGCGGCGGTGGCTGAGGCTGTGGAGGCGGCGAGGGGGCTTACGGTGTCGTATAGGAAGTTTTCGGTTGCCATTGCGGTGTATGGAAGCAACGGCACAGGTGAGCTTTGTTAGGGTTGAAAAGGGCCAAGAGAGGGGGTTTTAGACGGTGGGGGGCGGCAAGGCTGCCGCGAAGGGCGGTGGTTGTCCCAGTGTGTTTAGATTAGGGTCGAGTTTAAAGATTTGGTGTTTTGACTGTAGCAAGCGTCGCTAGGCTAAGGAGAACAAAAATATTTTTGTAGCAAGGTATGTAAACAAATAACGTCGAGCGTCTTTCAAATCCGTTAATATGAATTCAAAGAATTTATCCTAATAGTTGGTCTAATGCTCAAATTCATTCATGAGATTTTTTTCAAGTGTTTATCTTAATAATTAGTACATTCTTGTTTCGGTCAATGGATGTTGTATATATAGATATTATGATGGATGTTGTCGAACATATATGAATGTTTGTCAAATATGTACAGTAATATGAGTCGTCATTAATGAAATGCGAAGGTAAGATATGAAATGTAAGGTAAGGTAAGATAATTATGTTGCATCATAACAGATTGTTTAGTAAACGTATATTTCAACCAACAGTGACTACCGCTTTAAATCCGATGGTATATGTACATATCGGGTAATACTGATGGAGATTAGCACATTGTGCACAAGCAGGTGTTAATTTCACTCGTAGTCATACTCTGTGGTGCAGCCGGAAGATAGGATGGTGTTTTCTTCTGTGACCGATTGTATGTAGTCAAATCTCAACTTGTACTTATGAACTTTCTCTACAAATATGTGTGTGTGTGTGTGTGTGAGAGAGCTGATCCGTTGAAAGTGCTAGTAAACTAGGAGAAGTTGCAAACGTGATCCGACTGTCCATGCGAGATCTGTGGACGATGCAGATCTTTTTTTTGCATTTTTTTAAGTCTGTCCGCTACATAATGTAGCGAACGATTTTTTTGACAAAAATACCATTTTAAGTCTGTCTGCTGCATAATGTAGCGGACGAGTAGGCAGGCACGTCTTTCTCTCTCTCCTTTCAATCATTATGACATATTTCTCTCTCTCATGTCGTTAATTTCTTAATTTTTCTGAATCTTCCTCTGTCCTTTCTCTCTCATCCTCTTCCTTCTCTTCACTCTCTCTCCTGAGGTATTAGTAGTGTAGAGAGAGATCAAAGTGGCGCTGGACAGGCCTTCACATCGGCGACAAGTGAAAGCAGTGTTAATCTAAGTTCATGTTCCTCAACCAACTCGAATGTTAATGGTGGCAATTTTGATTTTGACTGGGATTGGAATGTGGGTGTTGAGGGGACTTGGGGAGCGTGGGGTGAGGAAGAAGACAACACGATTTCTTGGCTGAGGGACAACACGGTCCTTTAGATTCTTTATTTTTTGGTGACTGCACAAGGGCTGAAGGAGTTTCTCTCTTGACCGACAACTCCATTAATAACCCTTTTTGAACCAGGTAGCTCAAGAAGATCATATCAGGTTCGCATTGTTTTGCAAACCAGTAAGCGGCGCCTCTGACAATCTCTGGGGTAGTGGAAGGAAAAAGTCAAATTTGATAGGAATGGCCTTACTGCAATTGCCAAGTACCAGGCAGACAATTTAGTCCCTGGGAAATGTGAGGATTGCATTGCAGTGGCCTCCACTCCTCATACCTTGCAAGAGCTCCAGGACACTACTCTTGGCTCACTTTTGTCTGCTCTGATGTAGCATCGTGACCACCATAGAGGCGAAAAGGGAATAGCCCCTCCATGGTGGCCTACTGGAAATGAGGAATGGTGGCTTCAGTTAGGCCTGCCTAAGGATCAAGGACCGCCTCCATATACGAGAAAGGAGAGAGAGAGAGAGTTACAAAAGTAATAAGAGATGGAGAGCGAAAGAGAAAAAAATTATGGGAGAAAGGAGAGAGAAAGAAAAGAATATCATAACATTAATGAGGGAAAAGAAGAGAGAAAGAGAAAAAAGTTAAAAAGATTCATCCGCTACATAATGTTACGGATGAGAGAAATGACAGCATATCAGAACATTAATGAGGGAAAGGAGAGAGAAAGAGAAAAAAACTAAAAAGATTTGCCCGCTACATAATGTAGCAGATGGACTCTTTTTAAACTGCAGGGTATTTTTGTCAAAAAAACGTCAGTTACATTATGTAGCGGACAGACTTTAAAAAAACGTAAAAAAAAATTAGACCGTCTACAGATCGCTCGTGGATGGCCAGATCGCGTTTACAACTTTTCCTATTTTGCTAGCGCTCTCAACGGATCAGCTCCCCATATATATATATGTACATATATATATATATATATATATATATATATATATGTATGTATATATATATATATGTATATATATATGGGAACTGATCCATTGATAGCGCTAGCAAAATGGAGTATTTGCTAGAGCGATCTGGGCCGTCCATCCTGATGGACGGTCCAGATTGTGCCTTTTTCAAAAACTGTCAGTCGTCCGCGACACTATGTCGCGGACGGATTTTTTTACCTTTTTGCCCCTCCACCCGTCCACTACACTGTATCGCGGACGGTCCAAATCTTCTTTTACGTTTTTTTTTAAGTTCGTCCGCTACATAATGTAGCGGACGTTTTTTTAACAAAAATACCGTCCGCTACATTATGTAGCGGACTATTTTACTTTCTCGAAAAGAGACATCCGTGTTGTCAGCTCTGGAAAAAAGACAACCAACTTTTATTTTCTCTTTCCCCCTCATCTCTCATCTTCTCTCTTCTGGATGAGCTCCTTCAAGACGGTGGTTCCTTCGGGGTAGTTGGACAGCACCTCCCGTGTCCGGCGATCAAGGACACAACGATCTTTCCCCTTCATCTCTCATCATCTCTCTCTCCCCTGTGAGCGTGCGAGTGGCGATCGAGGCCACAACCATTTGAAAACTCTTCCTTCTCTTTCTATCTTGCCGCTTCAAATAGTTATGATGTGCTTTGATCTAGTTGTCATGGGTTTGAGAAATTAAGTTTTTTTTAAAATCTTTTCGTTTTTGATAAAGGGTGATAGAAATGGAGGAGGTTGAAGACCCTAGAACAAAATGGCAATCTGTTGTCAGCCAATTTCATGAATGGTTCCAGCCTGCAGGTGGATGTGCTAATTGAGTGTGCTTGTTTTGGAGTCTTTTTTACCAATGGCAATCTGTTGCCAACGAACTTCATGAAGATTTGTTCATCAGGATCAAAGTAAGAAGAGAGAGAAAAAGAAGAAGTCAGAATGAGAGAAGGGAGGGAAAAAGAGAAGACTAGTCCGCTACATAATGTAGCGGACACATTAATGACACAGAAAAAGTCATACCACACGTGTGGGTCTGTCATTCGTCCGCGATACTATGTCGCGGACGGCATGGAGGGGCAAAAATGTCATCCGCGATACTATGTCGCGGACTACTTTTTTTTGACATGCGTCAGGGCCTGTCAGTCATCCGCGATACTATGTCGCGGACGGCATGGAGGGCAAAAAGGTAAAAAAAATCCGTCCGCTACATAGTGTCGCGGACGACTGACAGTTTTTAAAAAAGGCGCCATCTGGACCGTCCATCTTTCAGGATGGACGGCCCAGATTGCACTAGCAAATACTCCATTTTGCTAGCGCTATCAATGGATCAGCTCCCTATATATATATATATATATATATATATATATATATATATATATATTGTTTTGGGTGCTCGACAGAAGCCTATTATTCAGTTTTTTAATAGTACTCAATAACTCAAAAGGCGCAATAGAAAGACCCATAAAGAGGTTCAGTATATGTGTCTATGGGCTAAGCATCCGATGAGTCGGCCTAAACAACCACGAAAAGCTCAGCAGACCCACAACAAAACAGTGCAGGCGTGAACTGCCCAGACTAAGGGCTAGGCCTTTGGCTGGATTTACATTTGCCTCCGTAAAAGTGCGACCTGCCTCAAGCCCCGATAAAAGCCCTTATGGAGATAGTGTATTTTTTTCCACCTTTGCATTTTTGTGGAGAATATGTTCAAGATGGGAACAAATGTACTAAGAATTACATGTTCAATACTATTGTATCGCAGTTTCTGATGATCTCGTGTCCCATTTTTTCACGGATAGATCTTTTCAAAAAGGAAAAGTAAAAAGAAAAGGTTCATGAATTCGCCTGTTTGATTTACAATCGGTGCAAGCATAAATAAACGAGAAGGGCAAAAATCTGTTGAGAAAATAAAAAAATTATAGGATTAAAAGTAAGAAATGATATAAACACATAAATAGGTCGGCCATCTCATCCCTACTATTGGGACTGAGGGACAGGGGTGGGCTAGACCCTCATGTCGAAAAGTTAAGCCCGACCGAGCCCTATATGTTTAGACTTACATCAAAGCGCGAAGGGCCCAAGTTGGGACAGTCCATTTGGCATCTCCAGATAACTTTGTGGTATTCCCATGCGAGGCATCGTGGTCGATCATTGAAGTTCAGATAGGTATGCTTATAAACGTACTTGAACAACTAGCGAATCCTACCTCGTTGAGAAATACATTTCTCGCATGGTGTTGTCATCTGAAATACTGGTTATTGCAACAATAACTATCTGAGAATAATTTAGTTTAGCTGTAAAGTTCCCCCTTTCATCGGTCCTTAATAGCTAAAGCTTACTCCTTTGTCCAAGAATCATCATTGTCGATTGTTCCTGTCAACAATTTCATTCCAAGGAGAACTTCGGTTGATTTTGGTAAACAATGAGAATCAAATGTAGAATTTGGTAAGAATGTGTGAAGAATATGCGTAGCCGCAATAGGGATGCTAGAGTTGAGGTTTGGATGGAAGCACAAGGCCTTAAGCCATGTTGAGAACTTCGGTTGATCGAGCCCTGAGTAGATTATTTTAAGGAGGACTCCAATATGGGGGTGCAAAGACTCCTTAATAACATGACAACTCAGAAAAGTTGTTTCCCTACAATTTTATAATGCTTGTAGTGAGTTTTATTTTCTTATTATAAATTATATCAGTTTGAAAGAAGAATCTTCTACATGTTTTCTTTCCTTTACAAAGAGACTCCATTTGTATCAAGTTTCACTCTTTCTAAGTTTCCCGTCACTTTAGTATAATTTATTTTTTTCGGTCTTTTTCAATCACGATAAATTATTTTCGTATTGAAATGTTGATGTTGACTCATCTATAAGCATTACAGATTGATTGGGTGGGTGGATGTGGAAGCTCGCTCATTTGTTATGTCACGCCTCTCTAGGGATAAAATGATAGAATAAATTTTTCAATTGAAGTTTTGGAGCAAAACCGACGCATGCCCTGCGAGGCTTGGTGACCAAGGCCAAACGCCAGGTAAGTCCTTGTGCATAAACATGAGGCAAACTTGAACTTAGACCATTATTTTCATAAGGACAGCAGTAAGGTGAACCCTTTAGAAGCCCATACCATGGTTAATTAGTTAATTTCAAAGTTGTCCCGCATCGCTTAGTTTGTAATATAACCTTCGCTTCATATAAAGTCTAAGGGCGTGAAATGACTGTGCTCGCAGGAAGGAAAGTTGGTTGGCATCTCCCCTGGCCGGTAACGGTCTTCAGATCTACCTGCTACCACCCATCCGGTTAAGTCTATCCACCTTGGATCTTCTAACCCAATTTCTCCTTTTCTTTTCTTTTACCATCTTGCCCTACCTTCATTTTGCTTTTTCCTTTTTCCGCCCTTCTATTTAATATCACGATGATTGCAAAATTATTTTTTAAATCACAATGCCCTTCTTATATTTAACAATCACTATCTTGTCATTCCAAATATAATTAGCATGCCTATAATCTAGTTTCTCCTAACAAACTCATTTTTTCAACTACTCGTACACATATACATGATGGTAACATCTTAAGACATAAATAGAAAAATTAACTTTTCTCCGCTCAAGATTGTTTGAACCCTTTTCTTTCAGTTTTGTAGTATTTGGCTTTAAGATCGATATTATATTTGTATGTCTATATACATATATGTATGTGTGTATTTTTGTGTGTTATGTACATGTGGTGTTAACTTTATGTCTTAAGTCTGACCATCCAAATGTAAGTATTTTCTAAACCAAACTTCAAAATATTGAGCAACTTAACTTCCTTTTCTTCCCTTGATTGTTATGGAGTACTCTCACTGTCTTTTGATCTATAAATGGATGTGGTTATGATTGAAAATTATGTCGCGGACCATTATGTTCTAATAAAATATAGAAATTACTCTTTTTACATTAATTACTAATTAAGTATTGGTACAACCTTCTAATTAGTGTGGCTCCATTTCTTCCGCTTCTTCAAAATTTGAACCTTAAAAATAAAGCTAATGGAGATAGCTATCATTTTTCCTAAATAGGTATTTCACATCATGTTAATGAACGCCTGTCAAGCACGCTCTGCTTTCATTATAAGAAGATAACTCATTTTACCTTTGACTTGGGTAAGTTATTTTAATTTCATTTCTTATTTATCTTTATTTACACTATTATTACTCATTTAGAAAATATCTAATTGGATATTTCACGAATGGGCGACTCTACGTGTTTAAACATTAATATTTTTTTTCTTTCTATTTTTATTTTTTTTATCTTTTGCATATTTCTATAACTAAAATCACGTTTACCACCATATCAACAAGAGAATAAAGGAATCGTCACTTATCGGTAACGATAATGGAATAAGTTAAAAGAATATCATTAAAGCATTCTAGGCGACGAGAGATTATGGTAATAGAATTGAAATCGACTGACAACATGGTTGTTGTTTAGTCTGCATCGCATAATCATTTTTTGTTTAGCAAGGAAATCCCTAGTAACAATATTAATTCTAGAAAATGACCGTGTATTTGCAAATAGACTGGCATTTCTTATGTTTTGTTGGTTAGAGTTAGTAACCTTTCATTGCAACAATTCCTAGAGAGTAATGTGTTAAATACTAATTTTATGGTAACAACTTTCTCAAATTAAATCTGGAAAAAAATATTATGAATAAGGTAACTAAGAACGATTGTGATACATTTACGATAGTTATCAAGTTAGACTATTGAATAGACGAAGAGCACGACAAACGAGTAGAAAATGATAAATAAAAAAAAAAACTAAAGTCGAAAAAACAAGGCCACTTTGACGCTAGCATAAATATAATTATCAATTTGTTGATTGTTACACTTTAAACCTTTTAGTTCAGACTAAATAGGTCGAATTAATGATATTTGCTCTTATATTATGTAATGTGTCTTTGTCCTAAAATCTGCATTTCCTTCGTTGTTCCCATCCTACATAATGATATTTGCGAAATTTGAGATTTGAAATCTTTTCTAAAGAATCGAACAGCAACAATCTAGTCGAAAACAGGACTAAACTAGCTAATAAATATATTTGCTTGCAATTGCAAGTAAAGGCGATGAACATCAGGAAATGCCGCATACAATACTTCAAGCCTCCCTCCCACCAACGTTTTCAATCTCGTATATAATCAATTCTTCCATCAAGAACAAACGATGTTACCTCAGATTTCCATCAAGAACAAACAATGATAGATCCATTCATCCCTCAGATTTCCAACAAAAACGAAAATAGGCACTATCTATCTAGTTATTCCAATCATCCCTCCCTCTCAAGAATGCCTTTTTTCTTCCCCAAAATCTTTAATAAAAAAGTATAATTTGAATCGCACAGCAAATAAAATGATTTCATCGCTTACGGAGACGAACCTCACGCTTCCTCAGAGTAACCATCGTCATCGCTATCACCATCTTCATCATAATCATCATCGTCGTCGTCGTCGTCATCACAGGTTTCCTCCCCCAAATGGTCCTCATCGTCGATTTCGACCGGGCCTCCACGGGCTTCCACCCGAGCCCCACCCGAAAACCGAAAACCCACCTGATTTCTGACAATGTCAAGTGGGGTCAGCGGGGAACTCATGAGATGAGGAAGAACCGACTGATGAGGGTTAGGGTTCAGGAGAAAGAACGGGTCCACTGCGCGCGACTCAATTGATATGTTGAGTGATCCAACGGCGGCTGTGGCGGCTGAGAGATGGTGACGATTGTGGTGAAGGAGGTGTTCAAGTGAAGACTTGCCGAATTGGATCACTTTCTTCGAGGCCGCCATGGAAGCCGGCGAGGTTGCCATTTTCAGAGGGTCACTTTTACTTACTAGTGGAGGCGATTGAAAAAGCGCTAGGTTTTAGGGGGAGTTCTGGTGTGTATATAATGGGTAGGGTCTAGGGTTTTGGGGACGCGAACATTCTGGATACCAAACACGTCACAATTGAGTACCATGTGGTATTACACAGATACCCTTGGACCCAGAATAATTTCACAATAAGTAGTCCCAACAATTTCGGATTAAGGTTGAAACATCAGTCAAATAAATCATCTGGCCTACTAGTTGAAATACCATACTATGCACACAGAAAGGTCGGGGGGGGGGGGGGGGGGGGGATGATGGGGAAACTAGTAGAATTAAAAAATTTAGGAATAATATTGAAATTTATGGTTTGATGGACCTTGGTTGCATTGGTCCTAAACTCACCTGGATTGATATGAGAGAAGGGTGAGCTAATGTGCAAAAAAGACTAGAGAGGTGCTTAGCTAACCCTGCTTCGACCGAATACTTCTCTGAAACTCACGTTTGTAATCTGCCTCGCACTACTGTCCTTTATGTTAGTCCCAGTAATAGGCCTTTTCGTTACGTGGTTATTGCATGATAAATTCTCTCTTTCGTCAAATCAGCAGCCACTTCTCTCCTCCCATCGCCGGCGCAATCTCTCTCCTTCATGGCCGACGACCTTCCACACCGGCCCTTTATCCTACTATGTCGCAGGCCGCACCTCGCCCATCGCTGGCGACCTTTCACACCAGCAAAACCACCATTACCACCACTCTTTCCTCCCACCATAACAGTGAGTCAGCCACCCAAAGTCACTCATCCACACCGTCGCTTATCCCCACAATCCCGCTGAACGGAATTGCATTGCCGGCCATTTCTCTTTCCACCGCAATACGGACTTTGAAGACTCCAGGTCTATTGGGCTACTACTTGATTGCAATTTTTGAGTTAGGCCGGGTTACCTTTGTTTTGTGCATTTCTAAATTCATTCGTAAATTAGTGAGCTTGAGCGATAATCTCGAGGGCATTCTTTCCTTTGTCTTTGTAGTATTTCTCATTACAGTTATTGCATAATAGAGTATGAATATCAGTTCATATGCATCTCCTCCTTTTGTAGCTTGCCCAATTCTATAATCGCCTTTATAAGGAGGACGACATTTGCTTTTGTTGTTTAATTGATTAAAGAATCACATTTTGTACCAACATAACTTTACCATATAGCTCTGTATGTCCAAACTCCAAAGCACTAGGCCGAGGCTTCTGTGAAGCAGCGATAGAACAGAAGCTGATATTAGTTCAAATGCATTTTGATAATTCTTACAAGGCTGAACATTTCATGTAGCATGTCTCTAGTGTATTTGCCTATGAGCTTTATTAACATAAAACTTTGTTGTCATAGTCGCAGGTACCATGGATATCTGATAATGGCATTCCAGACCCATGAGGTATTAGTGAAGAAGAATCGTGTTATGCCGACGAGGTAAGTGATCACATGAAGTTAACGTCATTGCCATGTTGTGCTTCATTTTGTTGATATACTGATCTGGTTTAGTCTTTGGAAGAAATGTTCTGAATCATGTGTAGCCTTTCGTTGATCTAACTAGTGATCTCTCTGAAACAGGTCAATCAACATGTTCTTACTTACCCCGGAGCTTATAGAAAAGTTACTGTGGAGCTTAAGGTCCTGAAATTCTTTTTCCTGTATCTAAGATGATTGGCAATAAATAGTTCACTAAATATGTTACATGTTTATTTTAAGCAGATTCATAATCTGGCTGTCAGTGCTCTTCTCAAAAGCAACCAAGTAAATGAAATGGAGGGATGTACCCTACTTGGATTGGACCAGGATTCGAATACCTGACCATATTTCTAATGAACAGTGCTGCATTTCGTTTGCTCAAACAATTGATCCAGAGATGCATTAAAGATGCAGTTGATAATGGAAATGTATATGCTGATGCAATATTGCAACATTTGTATCGATGGCTCTGCGGGTTGTTTGGTGTATACTTGTCGAATGTGCATCTTGTTTCTCTCTGCTTTGTAACACCTTTTACTTATTTTGCAGCCCACAATTAAAGCAGCGATAGAACAGAAGCTGATATTAGTTCAATTGTCTAAAAATTCGGGTTCAGCCTCCTGTTATAGTTTCTCAGAGCACTCATAACCCTTTGGAAGATTGACAATGTCATGAATTACATTATGTCTTCCCCATTCCTGTGTTCAGTTGTCTTACATATTGTGGCGCTTTATCTTTGGCATTTGGTAAAACGGCACCTGGGACTGGGAAGGTGGCCAGGGCGGATGGTCCCAAGATGAAATATGACAAAATAAGTTGTAGAGAATCTATCACGAGCAACAATACGATATGCAGACTTAGGCAACTCAAGTTCAAAGAACTATTCAAATTTTTTGTGTCAAACAACGGAGGTTTTTTGAGTTTTTGATTGATGAAACAGTATTGCACAAGCATCTACTAATCAAAGACATAACTCAAAAATAATTCCACTACAGAGTTGCTCGTGAAAACAAAACTTATGTTTAAAGATCCCAAAAATCTAGGATATAAGATGAAAATTTCAAAACTAAACTCGGTCACTTAACATATATCCTTAGTAGCCTCCGCATGTCCGCAATGTATGCTTGTTATATAATCCAAACTCCGTTCTAGCAGTTTTCCTACATACAATCAAGAGCAATCAATTACGTCAACAAATAGCCAAGGTACAATGGAAAAACAAACCGTGACTATATTTATACCTAAAATGTCAATAATTAAGAAACCATTAAAAAAGGACAGAGAAGCCTACAAAAAATCGGTCAAGTCTTACACAAATCTGTAACCATTGAATAAAAATGCCTTCTCCTTCATCAATCTGAAATAATGCGCAAGTTATAAGTTAGAATATACAGCTCAAATTATGTACGCAATATGATATTACATTTGGAAAAAAATATGCAGCCAATAGGTTACTTTGGTTTCAAAACACACCTTTCGCTTAGCACAACTAGTCCGATAATGGCCTTTCCCATGACAATATGCACAAGTTCTTTATTTCTTTTCTTCTTTTGCCAATTCAATAGAAGACTTTAACCTAGTAACAACCTTTGGACACCCCTTAGTATATTATATTTCTGTGCATAGTATGGTATTTCAGCTGGAGTGGTAGACCCATTTATATAGCTGTAAGAGAAGACTCCTAGTAGGACTGGGCCGTGGGCCAAATGTGTTAGGATCGCGTTAGAATCCTCGAGGATCACGTCACGATCTCTAATAAGATAATCATTAATTTTCCAGTTTGACTGGGATTGTTTGGGTATTTCCCAATTATTGAGAGTTATATTTGAGTTATATCATAAGCCCCCCCACTTCCTTAGCTAAAATGTTTGGCTGAGGAAGTTTATACCTGGTGTCTCGAGACACGCATCAGATTTGTAAGTGATTCTCATCCACTTGTAGGAGTAACAATATTTCTCTCTTCCATGCGCTCCGAGCTAAGCGGGAGCTTAAGCCTTGGAACTTTGCCCAAGTAGGGGGCTAGAACCCTAACTCTCGAGAGCTATGTCTTAAATGTCGCCTGAGTAGGCTATTCGGAATCATCTTTAGAAAGACGAATCATGGGATCTCGAGATCCTTTAGAGACTGTGCCACATGGTAGCCTCTTTCGGGAGAGGACACAAAGTTGTGCATGCAAGTTGTTGCATGTGCTAAGTGTTTGAATGTCCCCTCGAGGGGTCATCTCTCCTTTGAAGGGTGTTCATTTTGTACAAGTGTGTGTTCTTGAGCTCGAGCCGACCACATCATGCTTGCGTTTTACTTTGTCGCGAACTCTTATCATCAGCTAAGAGGTGGAAAAGAAGTCTCGCACTCACATCTGGCTGGATTTTGAATTGACAAAGAATGGTGGGGGGATGAAGTACCATAGTCCTTTGCCGTTTCACGAGTTAGAACTGTAGCTAAACAGTTCGGATAGAACTCGAACTTTATCCTGTCACCTTTGGGGGTGTTCGTCCCTTGAGGGACCGCCCTAGAGGGCTGGTGGAGCGCAGAGCTCATGTAATTACCCCTCGAGGGTTTGATGGAACTTAAGCTTTTCATCGTACGGGCCCTCGGGGGCGGACGAAGCACAGAGCTCGTGCAATTACCCTCGAGGGTTTGACGGAATTTAAGAATTCTCATCGTACACGCCCCTAGGGGAAGATGGAGCCAGAGCTCATGCAATTACCCTCGATGGTTTGACAGAATTTTAAGAATTCTCATCGTACACGCCTTCGAGGACGGATGGAGCTGGGAGCTCATGCAATTACTCTCGAGGGTTTGACGGAAGTTAAGAGTTCTCGTCGTACACGCCCTCAAGAGCAGATGGAGTCGGAGATCATGCAATTACCCTCGAGGGTTTGATGGAATTTAATAATTCTTGTCGTACACGTCCTCGGGGGTGGATGGAGCCGAAGCTCATGCAACTACCGTCGAGGGTTTGACGGAATTTAAGAATTCTTATCGTACACACCCTCGGAGGCGGAAGGAGCAGGAGCTCATGCAATTACCCTCGAGGGTTTGACATAATTTAAGAATTCTCGTCGTACATGCCCTAGGGGGCAGATGGAGCCAGAATTCATGCAATTACCCTCGAGAGTTTGACGGAATTTAAGAATTCTTGTTGTATATGCCCTCGGGGGCGGATAGAGCCGGAGCTCATGTAATTACCCTCGAGGGTTTGACAGAATTTAAGAATTCTTGTTATACATGCCCTCGGGGGGTAGATGAAGCTGGAGCTTATGCAATTACCCTCGAGGGTTTGATGGAATTTAACAATTCTCGTCGTACACGCCTTCAGGGGCGAATGGAGCGGAAGCTCATGCAATTACCCTCGAGGGTTTGACAGAATTTAAGAATTCTCATCGTACACGCCTTCGGGGGTGGATGGAGTCGGGGCTCATGCAATTACCCTCGAGGGTTTGACAAAATTTAAGAATTCTTGTTGTACACGCCCTCGGGGACGGATGGAGCTGGAGCTCATGCAATTACCTTCGAGGGTTTGACAGAACTTAAGAGTTCTCGTTGTACGCGCCCTCGGGGGCAGACAGAGCACCAAGCTCATGAAAATACCCTTCAGGGTTGACGAAACTTAAAGTTCTTGTCGTTGTTGTCATGATGCGAAATAAGAAGGCGCGATTCATGGAGCCTGTAATATGGTTGATGTGGCGAACCTCCCTGTCTGATAAGACACAAGGTATTAAGCCTGTATAAGAATGATCTTATAAAATATGAAGCCCCCCGGCCTTTGATAATGGTTGGATATATAAAGATGGCTTTTAAGCCCATATGTAGGGCCCGGTCGCAAGAAGACTTGTATGAGCAATACAGGAGACCGTAATCTGCCTGCTTCACTAGACGAGCATATAGAGCTAGAGGACGCAGTGTCCGTCGCAATTTATCAATATACTGAGAAGCAACTAGATTCAGTTTGCTGGTCGCATGAGCTTGAGCTTGTAGTTGTACCGGCATATTAGTGATGCTTATTAGCATAGGCTGATGATATTCTCTGGTTCACTGATCGAGGTCACTCTGTGACCAAACATCACGAGATAATAAGAAATGACGGGTCGGCAAGAAGCTGCAGCAGAAACCCTAGCGCGTGACTTCAAGTCACAGGGTGCGGTAAATTTCTTGCTTATGAAGTTGTTTATATGTCACCGTTGATGCTCGCAGGCATAGTTTAAACCTTTGCAAGAAATAAAAGTACGTGACTGAAAAAATAGCCTCTGAAGCAATAAAGCATATAAAATGCAACTATGTTTTTAACACAGAATTAAGAACAGTGTTCAACACCGTGGCTTTAATAGGGCTTTGTCCGTTAGCCGACTTGGGTGCGCTGCACTACATGTCGCATGTGAGCTTAATATGTCATAACAATTGGTCAGACCCAACTTGTGACATGCGTGAGCTAATTTAGGCAACTGGAGAACGGCAGACCAAAAAGTAAATAGGTCTAGCTATAGAAGCGCACCAGAAGCAACCTTCGAAAGGCTTGCTGACGCCTAATATCGCAGTCGCTTAACTTTTAACAATAGATATGAAATAAAATATACGCCATTTTTAAAGAGTGTGAGGCATATGTTAAATAAATGAGACCATGTAGGTCTTAAACCCAAATAGGCCTTTTTTGAGGGTTAAAAGCGTAAAACTTTTAAACAGTGTGTGGCCTAAGTCGAGTAAATAAGACCCTTTGGGACTTAAAACTAAATGTGCATCTTGCATAGGTTAAAAGCTTAAGGCTTTTAAACGGCGTGGCATGTGCGAAATAAAGGAGACCTCGTGGGTCTAAAATAAAAATATGCCTTTTTGTGGGGGCATAGAGAATTTAAAAAATGAGGAATGGACCTCTTTTTGCTTGTCTATCCCTTTGCTTTCATCTACAGAAGACCAATCTTGATGAGGCAGTGGCGTGATGCGGCGCAAGGGGGACCGACGACTATGGTGAGCTGGCGGTGAGGCAGCCCCTAGGTTGTCGACGACTTCTTGCCGGCGGTAAATGGCTTGGCTATGCGTTATGGAGGCCAAATTTTGTGGCGGTGAAGCGTCACCATGGCGGGGTGATGGCGGCAATAAGGCGGTAATCGTGAGGTGACGGCGACGCCGTCTGCTATAGTTGTGACACTGTCGGTGGCATAAATCTGAGGAAGGCATCTACGGTGCGGTGACAGTGCCCATTGCTCCAAGGATGTTGATGGAAAAGGGCATCGGCGATCGTTAGGGTTTTGACCCTCTGCGATGGCTGCTGTTGGCAATATGGGTTGGTGGTTACGGCACTTGCGCCGTTTGGGCACAGCAGCGTCGCTACCGTTTCTCCCTTTTCTGTCTCTTTTTTTTGTTGGATTATTGCTGCCGGCGGTGTGTGGTCTGATCAGGACTGTGGCGGCCGCAGGTATAGGCACCAGTCATGATCGCTGATGGAATAGGTCTTGAACATGGGGGCGGTAGCGACAATGTTACGGTAAAGGTAGCCCCACGGTGGTTGTGTTGTCGTGGGGGTTGCTCTTGGTGGCTTGTGGATGGATAGGCTATCTTCTTCTTCCCTTTTTCTGACCGTTTGACAGTAGTGGAACCGTTTGATAACGGCGGGACCATCGGTGGCTTAGACTGTCAGCGACAGCTTGTTCTATTCTAAAGTTTTTTTTTCTTTGATTGCGACAGCAATCTGACACCCGCGATGGCGGCAAATTGTTGTCAGCATTACGGCAAATTGCAGTGAGACCGTTTGACAACGGTAGAACCGTCGATTCCATTGGTGATGACTCCGGTAGGGTGATGGTTGATCGGGCATGGGGCTGCCCACGTAGGTACCGTTGATGGTGGTGGTGCTGCTGTAGTTTAGGATTTTGAGACCTTCAGCGGAGGCGAAGGTTCTGACGCATTGCAGTCATTGCTTGCAAAACAAGCGTTTGAATTTTCTTGAGGTGGATTGGCTAAGCTAGCGGGTCCCACTGATGGCGTCAATCTGTTGCTGCTAAAAATATGCTCTGCGTACATTGCGGAACCCGAGCCTGGACCGATGACCTACAAGACAAAAAATGAGTGACAGCCGGGTGGGGTTCCTGGCAAAAAACTCTCCGATGCTTAAGTCAGAGCGCAGCTACAGAATAGTAACTCTGAAAAAGCATAAATTATGTATTTGTCTCATACCTGTAGGGGTAGACCCCCTTTATATAGCTGTAGAAGAAGACTCCTAGTAGGACTGAGCCGTGGGCCAGATGTTTTAGGATCACGTTAGGATTCTCAAGGATCACGTCACGATCCCTAATAAGATAATCATTGACTTTCCAGTTTGACTGGGACTGCCAGGTATTCCCCAATTATTGGGAGTTATATTTGAGTTATATCACCACCAATAAGATTCTCCTCGTCCTTTCTTACAACTTGCTTTTCCAAAAAGCTATTAAGCCATGAATCAACCTCACATATTTCTGAAGGAGAATTTCTTGCAAGATTCTCCTCGTCCTTTCTTACAGCTTGCTTTTCCAAAAAGCTAGTAAGCCATGAATCAACCTCACATATTTTTGAAGAAGAATTTCTTTCATTTTCAATTGCCTTGCAAACTTTGCTTGAACTGACCACAAAGTCAAAAGGCTGACTCCCTTTTCAGTTGAATCTCTACTGGTCTCGTCTATTCTATCACCAACACCTCCCACCTTGTACCGAGCATTGATTGTCTATCTAGGTAGAATGTAGTACTCAGGAAGATCAATTATTTTCTTCTTCTTAAAAATACAAAGGATGTGCTTGCATAAAATTCCCGCTGTCTCAAACTTAGCACATGAACAACTAGCTCTAACATCTTCCGACGAATAATAGTAAATTGTTCACAATTTTTCCTTGCCAACTGTTATCAAACCCACCCTGTATTTTGTAACATTGGGTTCCTTACTCCATGTTATGTGCGAACAACTAACACTAGCATTCCATTCTTTCTTAAATATCTCAAACAAACTATGGGTATAGCAATCTCCGGCTTTCCGTTCTATTGGATGATTAGAGGATAAGACTGCTTTTGAAGTCATGGTCTTAAAGTCCTTGTCTTCCTCGGCATGCCTTCGATTATAAACTGCTTTGTTATATTTCACAATAAACTCATTCAACATGGTATTAGAATTTACATACCCGTCAAAAAATGAATGTATGCTTTCACTTCGTCCACTCGTCGTCATGCCAACAAAAAAAGTATTGTTGAGAAATGTCTTTGCCCAATGTGCACATAAGTTGTACATGTTTTGGATCCAAAAATTTTCTTTCACGTCATACTTCTCATTCAAATCTACCCCACCCCGGCCTCAAAATCTTCGATAGTCTGACTTCTGGTCCAGTTGGTATAGGCTTCATGAAAGTCATCATAACGAGATCGCAAGGCTTGTAGATGCTCCATAGTGTGCTTTTTGATGTGCCATGCAAAAATGATGCCGAGTATTTAGAAACACTTTTGCAATTGCATTTCTCATAGCTCCATCTTGGTCAGTGATGATTGCAGTTGGGGGCCTGTCAAACATGCAACGCAAAAATGCTTAAACAACCATATAAATGTTGCCTCGGTCTCATCCTCTAACAATGCAGCTCCAAACAATATAGATTGTCGATGGCGATTTACTCTAACAAATGGCCCAAATGGCATCCTAAATTTGTTCGTCATGTAAGTCATATCGAATACAACAACATCACCAAATTGTGCATATGATGCCCTTAACTTTCCGTCAGCCCAAAAAACACTTCTGAGAGAACTATCTCTAACTAAATTCACAACAAAGTAATAGCTATCATCCAAAATGGCCTTCTCTTGAAAATGTTTAATAATCCCATAACATTCTTTCCTTACATTATTTTTTATTTTAACACATATAATATTAGAACATTGTCTTGGAGTTACGTCAGCTTCTTCACTAGGCTTCATCACATTCAAAACTCTAGTAATCTGAGAGGGTCTCAAGCCCTTATTGTTAAGGTCAGCCACAAAAGACTTACATACATTTATACGATGATACTTACTATGAAAGCGGTGCTTGATTACTTTTGATGGAGTACTGGTGAGGGGATGGTTGTGAACATCATGAAACTTGTCAACAAACCACATTTCAAGCTTCTTCGACAAAGTAACCTGCATTATTGCCTCACAACCAGTTCTCAAGTCCCTACGCCTTTTTTCATTTAATGGATGTAGGCTTAACTAAAGCCTAATGCAGAAGCCTTGCTTATTGCACACAAATTGTCTACCATTGGCCATAATCTTATGTGCGTTGTGTTTACGAGTACCAAAACCATTTAAAAGGGCATATTGATTGTAGAACTCGTATGCTGCCTCTTATGTATCAACCGTTTTTCCAGCTAGGTGTTCACTCTTAAAATCCTCAAAACTTCCGTATGTCCCGTTCTCTTTACACGTCCCAACCTAATCATCGCAGTGTGATGTTTGGGGTTTATCACACTGCGATGACTCAGTGGTATCAATTTGCTCAATTAACTGAGAAGCCACATGTGTCCTTCCCGTGTCAGCCATGTAATTGCACAATGTTTTGATTTATTGTTTTGAGATTAGGGAGGCAGTAGGTTCCTTGATATGGTGGGCGAAAGAGCAATGACAGTGAAGAGAAAGTGAATTGTAGAGGTGGGTTGTGATGATGCAGTAGTGATGGTGTTGCATAACCGACGAAGCAGGCTAGTCGGCGACGAAGGGCAGCGAACGGCCAAACTGGTGGTGACTAATTGTGTGATGCCGTGGGGGGAGAGAGCAGCGGCAGTCTGGGCCAGCGAGATGGGCAATTGGGAGTGGTGCAGGAGAGAGGGGTGGCAATGGTGGGTAGCTGGCATGGAAGGTCGCCGATGATTGGTGAGGTACGGTGGACGACTACAGAGGCTGATGGCCGGCGAAATGCAATTGGCTCCTCCTGTTAATTTGGAAAGAAAAGCACCAGTGATTATGCGAGCTGCGGTGGGCTGCTTAATTTCGGTAGTTCTTTGTACTTGACTAAATGATTGACGATGTGAGAGAAACGACAGTCTTGGCGATGAAGATTCTGATAGTCTTGGCGGCAGTTTTGAGTTACCGGTACAAAGAACTATTCTAGGGCAGTCTTGGCGATGAAGATTCTGGTAAGCACAGGACTGTGTGGATGATCGACGTTGTGGGGGAAACGGTCAGCTAAGATTCCGTGGGGGGACTGTTTTAATTTTTTTGACAGTGTGGCTGGTAAGTATCAGCGGTTGATTCACTGTTGCGGTCGGTGTTGTAGAGGCGACAATGGTGGTTTTGCCGGTGTGGAAGGTCGCCGGCGATGGGAAGAAAGAGATTGCGCCGATGATGGAGGAGTGAGATTGTGGCTGCTGATAAGACGATAGAGATAGAGATAGAGACAGAGATAGAGAAATTGACGGCAGAATTAACATGAAATGGGCATAAAACTACGTAGTTTTACCGTCTAACCTTAGGCAAGTTACCTGAGGCTAGCATTATATTCGTTATTCCCTATATATATATATATAGGGAACTGATCCGTTGCTAACGCTAGCAGCACTAGTACCGTTCGTTACATAATGTAGCGGACGGAAAAACAGCGCTAGTAATGGATCACGACCCATATATATATATATATATATATATATATATATATATATATATATATATATATATATATATATATATATATATATATATATATATATATATATATATATATATATATACATACTACACTCTCTCCTCGCTTCTCGCCATGTGGAATAAAACTTTTTTTCAAGCATTAAACCAATTTCTAATTAAATGTATCACTTTTCTTTTATAACGTTTCTAAAATATTTAAAGACAGAGACTTATTATTTCTAAAAGGGAAGATTACAGAGGGAAACAATTTTCATATCATTATACTAATATTATGCACTTAATACTTTCCATTTTTAAGTTTCCAAAAAAAATTTAGGCTATGTCTATTATCTCCTATTCTATAGCATGAACAATTGGATCATTTACGGAACCCGAAATTTTAGCCTCGTGTTTCTTAACACGAAAAGTATTGAATGCTGAAAAAAAATGACCTTTTCGCCTCCTATCTGATTAATTTTAGTTTGTTTTTGAAATTTATCTTTGAGTACAAGTTATTCATTGATAAATATTCGCAAAAACCTCCAAAGTTTTCTCATATTCTTTTTCATGTGCACAATTTTTTCTCTGCCTCACACAGCTTCATATAACTATCATCTCCTTTCATGCTACTACTTATGAAGAGGTTTTTATTGTTTTCAATCAATTTTATATATTGTTTAAGTTCTAATGGGCTCTAGCTTTAGAATATATACTCGCAGCCGAACAACAACTATTGGTGTCTAAATTGTGGCACTTTTTAATTCATGATTTATATTTTTTTATTATTTTTTATGATATGCTTCTAACATCTTTGGTTGCGCATAGCGTAAATTGATAAGAACATGTTTTACAGAAATGGAAGCAATTTCACCCTACAGTATGGTCGTTCTATTTATCACAATTGCAAATTATATTTTGTAAGCTTTATTATGTTTTCTATATTCCATTTACATTAGTGATGAAGTACGACTACTTAATTATCGGAATGATGTGAATAAGCATAAGAAAATGTTGGGTAAATATTTTTTATAATTGGCTATATGTGTACACAAAATCTTTTTTTTCACTCTTAATAGCCGTCTTCTCTCTACACTAATCAATAGACAATTTGCTTTGCTTTTTTATTTATGAGGAGACTGAAACGCTTGGAGGCAAATTTCAACTGCTAGTAATCGGAAATAATGTAATTCAGTCATGTTTTATGTATTGTTAAACGATTAAACTTTATTTCATGATTCAAACATGAACTAGTTGCCTATTTCTTGAATACTTCATGTTTTCCTTTATGCAAAAATAGTTGCCTCTTTTTACAAAATTACTAACTCCACCTTTATAATTAAGTTGCCAATTGAAAGTTCTAAATTTAGTGACAAGTCTATTTATAGAGTATATTTTTCCTGTAGCATTTGCTAATGAGTTTTATTAAGCGGTAGTTCTAAATATAAAACTAATATTTGGAAGCCATTACAACAAATTTACGCCACATTTTATTTCTTAGGAAACAATAATCGACTATAATGTGGAAATCGATTTATATACGTATGTTCTGATCAATTGTACTGTTCACTGCCAATTCTTAAAATTTTGAAACTTTGTTAGTACATTATGTGGATGAAATTTTTAGTAGTTGTAATATGCTATCGTGTGCATTGCATGGGATCAAGACTACTTAATTATGAAATAGGAAAATGTAGATCATGGGATGAGACGGTTAAAAATCATGTGATTGGAAGTTACTTTTTAATTTATAGTTTAACACCTATGTAGTTGCATTTTAGAAATAAAAAATCATAGGGGAAAAAAGACAAGACAAAGAATCTATTAATTGAATCTGAATACGTATAATATAGATTTTATATATGTACCACAAAGGTAAAATTCTATTCCTTTATTTTGTATTTTTTACGACTACCGATCTTACCAGGATCCATAAGTTTTTTTTACTTTAAATTATTATTCAACCTTTACTAAGACTTAAGTTGATCCCGGCAGGCTATTTTGCTAGAACGCGGCGACGGGGTCGTGGGTGTAGGACACCCGATAGAGCTCGGATAAAGGTTGAAATGTTGGTCATCAATATATGAACTGTGACTTTGTCTTAGGTTTTCATATGTGTCACAGAGATAAAATTCTCTCCATTTTTATGTATTTGTTAAGGCTACTGACTACAAGATTCAGATCCACGAGGTCTCAGTCTAGAGATTACGGGCTCGACCTCTACTAGACTTTGAAAAGTTGATCTTGACTAGCTATTCTGTTGAAACTAGGCTAGACTGGTGCTGGCTACTTAGGCTGGCTGGACCCCGGTGGGGTTATGGGTTTAGAGTTAGACACCCAATAGAGCTGAGAGAAATGAAGCCCTGCATTGTGACAATTGCATCCCTAAAAGATTCTAATAATTCGAATCTTGAAAGGACTAGGTGAAGCGAACACATACAGACTACTTGCTATTACAATAATAATGTCAATACATGTATGTCAGCTAACGACCCTAATGAATTAGGCAGGAGTTAAAGCTCATTTGTAGACATTTTAAAATCCGGAGAAGTAGCTATTGGGTTCAAACTCATGAGGAGAGTCGGACTCGTGGCCTTGTCACACGAAATAGATAGATCATGCTATTTAGCAGATCTCCTTCATCATCGGTTATAATAACTGATTCTATTGGTGGGCCAATTTCCCCCGTATTTCTTGAGGGGTTAGGTTCTCAGTAGTAGCTTGCTACTGGTCCCTAGCACGCAGCACGGTATCGTCAGCGTTGCTTAATACCTTGTTCGGCAAACCCCGCCCCTAAATCGGTTTTAAGAAATTAATTCCAAATCAGTAAATCTCTCCGACATAGACTATGATATTAGTAACCTTTCAAGTCGCAGGCCTAAATTCTTCTGGATCGTCCCGTTCAACAATTTCAATGCAATCGAAAAAAAGATCCTGCCAGTCCAACTCACAACAGGATATTACTTCTTGAAACCTATTTTTCATCACGAGTGGTGACAAAAGAACTGCACTCTTAAATAAGCAGCACTCTAAAGAACTGCTGTGAGTGTGCTTATTGGGCAGATAACCATAACCAAAAGCGTATCAAGTTATCAACCAACTTATTCTTCATAAGAGCTGGTGTCCAACCCATCTCAAATGTCTAGTTCAAAAAAAACCTGTGTTTAAATAGTTCATGTTCCCACATTGACCACCCACATTGAACTTTCATGTGATTCTGTTGGAAAGAAGAAAGATAAATCCTTTTGCTATTCAAGAATATAAACAGAGAGAATATGAACATTCCAGCTTCACTTGACTTCTAAACAAAGACACAGTACCTATAAAATATGCTGCTATTTGAATCTTCTCCTTCCTGTAAGATGAAAATGACAGGAGATCACGCCCCTGTGCGCTCCCGTTACCTAATGAAATTGCAGGCAGGTCTCAAGGGGAATTTTTCTTCACTTCCACTGCTGCCAAATCCTTACACAAAAGAATAAAGCAAAAGCTGCAATCACAAAGTGCATTCTCCAAAAGAACCCTCAACACTAACGTATTTATTTGAGCTAGTTTCATGGTTATAGCCACGCCCTTGAGTTGCACAATTCGTAACTGTAATATGGTTCCAAAAAAAATCCGTTGCTTAGTCCATCTCACACAGAGCATACAAGTCAGGCCACATGCATGCTTCCAAATCTGATATACATAGTTTAAGGTTGAGAGATTTTTCACAGCCTATTGCACAGCTTTAGAACTTGTAGAGCAGATTCGTTAAGGTCCTTTTAACCTAGCCACTAACCCTTTAGGACAGACTCGTTTTTGGTCCCACATCGAAGAACAAAGAAAGAAAGTGTATAAAAGAAAATGTTAGGGCTCAACCCTGCATACTTACTTACGTGGATGGCTCCATTGCACTCTGCGCGGCCCCTCCTAAGTAGTGCAAAAATGTCTATATAGCTGCCTCAGCATTGAATAGTACATAAATGGCGTTGGAATGGTTGCACAAAAAGGAAGGGCTGTCTTCTTGGAAAGAGAAAAAGTCCAAAACAAAGACGGCAACGTTCTTCTCTTTCTTGGGTTTATTAAAGTCGTAACGGCCACCTTGCCCAAGTCTGCACAACAAGGAGATGCAATATAAGATGTCTCTAATTGTAATCTCAGAGCATCAGGGGAAGCCCCGACTATTCGCTTGAGAAAATGACGAGATATGCATCAATAATCAAATGACTTACTTCAGAAGAGCCCCACAAGTGGCCCCAGACGTTTATGGAATTCCAGCAGTAGACTCCATCACCTCCAACTTCAGTTTAATCCAAATAGAGGTAAAAAGAAGAAAAGAGGAAACTGAGCATGTTATAACACATTTCTCTCGGCTTGGCTAAGATCGATTGTTTCATTTGTTCTTAGTGATTCGTGTGGAATATTGCCCTGGTGCATCTATTACTTATGTTACTTTAGGACCCACACTACCGAAGAAAGAATGGACCAGATCAGTACCTGAATAAATGCTTTACTTGTGAACTTCTAAAACGTGTGCTCCCATCCCGCATTCTCAAGTTACTAAAGAAAGATATGAACAATGAAGATATGGCAATCCAGAGATGATCTTCGCAAGGGTTTAGCATCGTAGAAAAGCTTCAAGACGGATAACGAACTTTATAGGTGATCAGGCGATGAAGTTAGAATAAGAAGTAAACGACAAAAACCAAAGATCTAATGCCAGCTTCTGACTGACATGGTTTTCCAACAATAGTATACGTTCGTACAAGACGCATTGTGCAAGTGGATGCTACTGTTCCTAGACCGGACGCATTGTGCAAGTGGATGCTACTGTTCCTAGAGCGTTGCTCGGTATTGCCTTGGCGGCCACCCCATCCAGATCTAGTTGAAAAACATTTAATACTCTTTCTGATTTATTCCGTGAATCCTTTGTACTTTGATTCTAGACATCTTATAGTAGAACCTCTGCTAATCTCCTTCGTCCAATCTGATCTCTCCATAAATTATTGTTTCTTGTCTCTATTGGAATTTGAAGAATGAGTTGGAAAGAATATAAGGAAGGCACTTCCCAATCTAAGCTGTGAAGGACTTTCAACTCCGTGGCCTTGACTTCTAAGAAGCCGGATAAACCATGTCTGGTAGATTCATTATTGAGGTTTCTCATACTGTAATAATTAGAGCTCAATCCCTTTACATGATAAAGGAGCTCTGGAATCTCAGTTTTTCCTCTATATTTTTAATCAGTGCCATCCAAGGAATATTCGTCTCCAGGCAGGTCTCCCAGGGGAAAATCTCATATTGATCATTACCAAATCTTGACAGAACAAAAGTAAGGAATTTAGCAAAAGCTGCAAATCCTGCATAGTTATTGTGAAACAGCTAAAAGTATCCTTCTACTCTCAGAAGCATCTATTAGTTAATAAGCCATATTAAAACTTAGGAGGTATTAAATCAATTTGTTGACTGTAAGGTTCTTGGTACCTTGCTACTGGTTCTTTGCGTTACTTTGGCCCTGCACTACTGCCTTTGCTTAGTGCACCCCGCCCAAATCAGCTGAAGAAAATCGAAAACCTATGCATCCCAGTCGAACAAATTGTGCATCCACAGAAATCTAAACAAAACTCGATTCTTTCATAAATACCTGCGGTGTTGATAACAAGCAAAGAAGATTCATTGTGTCGCTCTGATATCTCAAAAAACAGAAAGGGGAATTAAAAAAGACAGTTTGACCAGCTGTTGCCAGCAACCGACAATTTGAGAATGGGAATGATCAGATGCCTGCCAACCACTCTGGCAATGTTTAGATGCATGCAACCTTACTCTGCTTGTTCAGATTGATTGTTTACTACTATGCGATGCAACCTTTAGATGAGTATACAACTAAGCAAACACCGGTGACAAAATTGTACCATTGCTTGCGCATTTGCACATTGTTACTCCATGGATCTTCTTCTCTACATCCGTCAATGTCAGTTTCTTCCATATGACTGCAGTGTATGGCCCCTTGCACTACTGAACGATGAATTAACTCTCCAGTCTCTTAGAGACTGTCGATTAAAGCTAAAGTAAAGCTGCACTTCTGCCTCCTGATTTTAAGAGGGTGCTGGAATGGAAGCATATTAATTAACTCTTGTTACTGGAACAGTAATGGCACTAATAGCTGTAGTACTAGACATGCAGTGACCATCACTAAGACCAGTAAAACCATCAAACATATTTATCTTCCAGTGGTGTACCCGGACAACATGTCATATAGAAAACACAGTAACTATGACACAGATCAAGAAGCTGTGGATCAAAGTAAGTCTTTTCACAATATCAGCCATGTGAAAACTCCATTTACTGCATCATATATGCCATCTATATTTAGCTCAAAACTTTAAGATTTCTCACAAAATATATTTTGGCTGCTCAAGTACGCATCTTAGGGAGCAACTTCAACACCTACTCGAGCCGCAATAATACTGAAGGGGACAAATTTCATCAAGCAGTTTCCCTTTTTGGTGTGGAAGGCCAATTTCTTCCCCCTACATCTTCCTGCAAATTTAGAACAAACTTTCAACTAAAGCAACATCTAAGAACAACTTAATCTTATTATCAAATTTTACCGTGGGGAAAACGAGGCAAAGCCATAATTTAATAATCTTCAGCTAAAAGGGGTGAAAAACATGTAGGATGTTAAGCAGAGGTGGGAAATCAGACGGGTTATTTCTTTCTCCTTTTCACACTAGCAACTCAATATAGAGAGTGTCTATAAATTGCTTTTACAGTCCACCTTTACTTAACAGTAAAAAGGAAAAGACAAGAGGAAGAAAACAAACACAACCATCTCTGGTACTCTCTTCAACTAATAACCAAATTCCATGGAAATCCAAGCTCCGCTTTAACCGTGCTTGTGAAAAACGCCGAGCTGAGAAGTCGAAAAGGTATGTTGGCCATAAGGAGGTGCAGTCCAAGTTTGACGACTGTTGTTGTCTTCTCCGGCCCTCACACCACCGGACTAGATGATGGAACGTGTGAGAAGAGTACTCCAAAAACTTCATGGGACTCTGTGTCACTTGAGTATGGGTGTGTCTTTTGAGAAGCTTAGATTGATTGTGGCAGGTGTGTTCGTGGGGTCCGCTACTCGAGTAGAAAGCAGAAACGTGTGAGTTTTTTTTTTTTAAGTTAAACATGACATGATAACGATGATATATGAAGGGGATGGACAGATCTATCCATCCATACATAAGTACAAAATTACCTTTTATGGCCAAGACAAAATAAAGTTATATTTTACGACCATATCGAATGTTTCTTTAAAATTAAAAAAGTAAAAAATAATTAAGAAGAGCAGTAGAAAGATGCAAAATTGATGGTTATGTAGACGCGTTGTTGTCTTACTACTCTGCAGGTAATGTTAAAAGCTGCTCTGACTTGTCTTTAATTATCTGAATCTGATTATTTATACAGAAGCACACCTGAATAAAGTGATACTTGCCGAGGACAAAATAAATATCTTTCAAAAGTCCAGTATAATGAGTATCAGTCACTCTTTGAGTCTGAATAATAGAAAGAATGAATTTGTAGAGATAAATGAGAGAGATAATCTGATAAGTCAAAGATGACAAAGAGCGTTAGTTGTGCCTAAACATTTCGTCCTTTTCTCTTTTTGTTATTGTTATTATAAATAAATCACTTTGAAGTTTTTATTCTGATGATTGATGACTCGGTTCTCAATTGATAATAAAATAGTTTTTAAATATTTGAAAATGTTAATCATCGTATTTTGATGGATTCAACTAAAAGTGCTTCCACAAAAAGAAGCAGTGCGTCTCCTTATGCCAGAATATAGTCCAAACCATTGCAGTTAAACACAAGCATCTGATTTTGAATACCAAAAATACTAAGTGAGTTTTATATTTTAATAGTGATTCAGATTTGTTCTAATATTTCAAATTAACACTAAATTTAGAGCTGAGTCTATTATTAGTTTATAGATAGATAGTCGTGCTTACTTTGTATCACTTAATATTACAAATTAGTAATTTTTTTTTTCAGAATTCATGTGTAAGTTAGCAATTTAAGGTGTTTATATAACCGTAAGGGGTAGTTGAGTTGCAAAGGGTCTTTGAGAAAATTTTAAAATTCAAAGTTCGAAACTCTATACTGATGAGCATATAACTACAGTTCTGATTATTCTGAAAAAAAAAAAAGTGTTTATACGACCGATCTCAACTAACAAAAATTCAAAATTTTGACTCGGAGGAATGTCAGAAGGCAAATATATTGCTAAATGCGCCTCATTAATAGCAAATTTTAAGTAATACTAATATTCAATCAAGTAAGTTTTAATATTGTCTTGTATACGACTGTGGGGTTGGTTCTGCTTCACTTGTGCTTGCAATGTAGTCGCCAGGTATGTTCTTGGCGAGTATTCCCTTGACACTAGACTGTACCGACTCATTCCTATTCTCGATACTTTTCGTCAACAAAACAAATGTTGGGGCCGCCTCAGACACAATGGAAGTGCAGTGCTAGGAGAAGAGTTACCGAAACCAAGGCAAAGACCGTGAAGAACAAGGAGGATCTAAGAAAACATTGGTTTTGAGACTCATGTAGTCCCACATCGTCGGCAAGTGAAAAGATTTGCATTTCTCGCACAATTAAATAATTTATTATTATTAAGTAACTCAAGAAAATATATAGGAGTACATGAAATATTAGTAAACGAAAGAAAGCCCTCGGTGATTTGCAATCAACTAGCAGAACTTCACAAACTGTAAACTCTACCTTCATAGAAATTTCAGCAACTTCACAAACCGTAGACTCTACCTTCATAGAAATTTCAGCAAATTTCGTACCCCGATCAAGACTCGCAGAACTTTTCTCTATTCAAAAGACATTAGTCTTTTCTCTATTCAAAAGACATTAGTCGCAATAGACGATACAACTTTTCTTGAAATATTATTATTCCGGAAAATGGTGCCGGTTGCTGGATGGTCTTATTTATAGTCATTTACTTTAAAAGCTTTAAAATGCATAATAAATTCCGTTCACCAAAAATAGTAATGTTTACTTTTTAATTTATGAACTTCTTTTCAACATAATAAAACTTGACCTCTGCGGTGAAACATCATGAACAATGTCATTGTGCATATGGCTAATTCTAATTTAATAAACACATAGAGGAAATAGATATATATATATATATATATATATATATATATATATATATATATATATATATATATATATATATATATATATATATATATTATGTAGTACACCAAAAAAGGAAAAAGTAGAGCTCTGCAAATAAAAGTATCGTGAGAATATGTTGAGATCATTTTGTTTTTGCATCAAACATTTTTATCATCCTTGTGTAGTATCCATAGAAAATAATTTATACTTTTCAATGGCATACGTATAACACTAACAACTTGCTAGTTTAATTTCGATATATAGAGCAAATTTTAGTCTATAACTTTTTTATGTCATGTGATTTATAAAAGTTTAAATAAATATGACTAATTAAATCATGATCAGGTGGCGCTTTTTAGAAGCATATTGAATCCACAAATAAAAGTATAAATCATTACGTTATTGCAGGAGGCGATTATATAAGATTTAAAAAGTTTAACCAACATCACTAAAAATGATAGCTAAAAATCTCGTAGTAAGCAAATTGTTGGACATAATTTAGCCGAAATTTATACAAATTGTTTAATAAACATGCTTACTAAGTAAAATTTATCTTTAATATAATAAGATTTTCAATCTAAGGTGAGGACTAACTTAAATATAGATATCTATTTTCTTTTCTTTTTTTCATATAAGAGATTGTCCTTGAGAGTTCAAGAGTTAAATAAAGTCGTAATGTATTCGCATATTGCTAAGGTAGAATTTAGAATGCTTTGCAGTTTAATCACCCACGACATAAGAAAATCATAGGAAATTTTTTTATTTAAAACATAAACTAGTTAAACTTAATTCATGTGTGTTATCCATTATATAATGGGAGTTGATCCATTGAGAGCGCTAGTAAAATAGGAGATCTTGCTAGCGCGATCTGACCGTCCATCCCGAAACCCAGATCGCTTATTTTGCGGCGCTGTCAGTCGTCCACTACACAGTGTAGCGGACGGACCTTTTTACCATCTTGTCCCTGCTCCCCCGTCCGCTACACAGTGTAGCGGACGGCTTACTTGGCCCCACATTGACAACCAAAAAGTCGTCCGCTACACTGTCTAGCAGACGACTGACAGCCCTGACACAACTGACGGGTCTGTACCTTCATTTCTACACACGTCAATCTTGTCGGAAATAAGAGATCTACACAGTATCGCTGACAGTACTTATATACCCAAAAACTTCCTCAAGCTCTTTCAGCTACAATTTTCTTCTCCTTCGGACTCGCTTCCATTTTCAGCTCCCTTCAAGTTTTGAGTAACACTTGCTTTAAGCTTCACTCACGCAAGGTAAGTTTGCGAATGGTGAAGTTTTCTTTATGGATTGACTGGTAAAATATAATTTTATTTTGTTTGGACAAAAAAGTATAGATTTTTTTTTATGTTCTAGAAATTTGTCACTGTATTCATCAATTTGTGATTTTCTAGACATGATGTTCATAAAAAAAGGTGTAATTTGTTAACTCTAAATAAATTCATTATAGTTTAATTTGATTTTTTGGCATGATGAATTCGTCTATTTATCTTAGTAATTTTAATTTGTTATGTTCAATAAATTAATAATTGTTAATTTGGAGACACTTTCAGGGGTTATGCATACGGTATGTTTGTCATCCTAAATTGGTCTATTCGTCAAGGTAATTTTTAGGTAATATTTTCAGTTAGAAATGCCATTTGATTGTTAAGCGTAGTCTATTTCTACACAGGTCTTGTTTCACAATGTCTGATTTCGTGTCGAGCTCCAACATCCCCGTAGATGCTAGTGATCCGTATCTAGGACGAACGTTTCAAACATTGGAAGAAGCTGAAGAATGTTTTCGAGCGTATTCATTGAGGGTTGGTTTTGGCATTAGAATAAAGACTACAAGAACAAGCAACGTAACAAAAAAGATATGCTCTCGCTTATACGAGTGTCATAGGGGCAGAAACCCACAGCAAAATGAGACACGCGTAGGCAATGATGACAGTGATGACGAAATAGGATATTCGCGTAGAAGACGGGACTGCTTTGAGCGCACAAATTGCCAGGTCAAGATGTTCGTAAGCTACAAACCCAATCATGATCATTGGCTTATTACCAGCCTGGAACTGGCACACAATCACCCGTTAGTAACTCCTTCTAAGGTGAGTCAGATGCATCAACACAAGAAGATGGGTAAGGTCGCGAGGAGCCTAATTCACACAATGAGCAATGCGCGAATTGGACCTACTGAGATTGTTAATGTTCTTGCTGAACAGGCTGGGGGAATTCAAAATTTAAACTTTAACACGACAGACGTTCGTAACGCGGTCCGAACCCATAGACGAGCCGCGTATGACCTCAATGATGCGCAATCGACAATGAGCCTATTGAAACGGATGCAGATGGAGGACCCGCAGTTTACCTTCGATTATAAACTTGACGACGAGCATCGAGTTAGTACAATTTTTTGGGTCGACGGTCGTTCGAGGCTAGCTTATAAGCATTTTGGGGATGTCGTGACTTTCGACACCACATACCGTACCAACAAGTACTCGATGCCGTTCGCTCCTTTCACCGGCGTCAATCATCATTATCACTCCATCCTGTTCGGGTTCGCCTTGTTAAGGGACGAGAGCGAGGGTTCTTTTGTATGGTTGTTTAGGACGTGGCTGGAAGCAATGAACTTCAAAGCACCCAAAGTGATCATCACCGATCAAGATTTGGCAATGAAGAAGGCTATTGCGACCGTCTTCCCAGACACCCAGCACAACTTGTGCACTTGGCACATAAGCAACAAATACCCGGAACGTCTGCATCACGTGTACGCAAAGTATCCAGACTTTAAACAGGATTTTGACAAGTGCGTTACCAAGTCATTAACGATTGAGGAATTCGAGGAGAGGTGGGAAAAGCTTGTTCGGGATTACTCATTGCAAGACAACGAGTGGCTCCAGCACTTGTACGAGCGCAAAGAGCAATGGATTGGCGTTTACACGAGGAGGTATTTTTCAGCGGGCATGAAAACGACGGGCAGGAGTGAATCTATGAATGCCACGTTCGATAGTTATGTGGGTACAGCTACCAATTTGAAGACTTTCGTTGCATCCGCACAAAAAGCGGTAGCTTCGTTGTTCGTAAAAGAAAGGGCTGCCGACTTTGCAACAACGTACAAACAAAGGAGAAGGTTGCTCGAGACCCCGCTGGAGCTGAACGGTGCCAAAGTCTATACGAAGGAGATCTTCTTGCTATACCAAGTAGAGCTGCGAAAATCGGGACGATACAGTATAAACAAGGTGGCAGAAATGTCTACGCGTGAGTACAAGGTTTATTCGCTCGTGAATGACCTCGTCCCTGAGAAGCTGCGCAGAATTTATACGGTGAGCCATGACACATTGACGGATTCGGTGACATGTGTTTGCAAGAAGTTTGAGTTCCATGGCATCCTGTGTAGACACATTCTGCGGTTTTTCACCCAGAAGAATATCAGGACAATCCCCGATAAATATGTCCTGCCACGGTGGACGAAAGGTGCAAACAGGTTGCACGGTACCATTGCCTTTCCGGAGCACCCGTATACTGACTTTGAAGAATCAGAGACGTTGCGGTATAATCATCTGGTGACAATGTTCACCCGTTTGTCCGTAAAAGGTGCTGCTACAATGGCCGGATATAAACATCTCCTCGAGGTAGCTCAGCAGCAAGAGCCCATCGTCGACCAGTTGGAAGCAGCTTCAGTCAGCAATGCGGTTGACACTGAGCCTACAACGGGATCAGAAGATGACGAGCCGGGGGAGGAAGACGACAATGATATCCGGCCTTTGGATCCAATTATATCGCAAACGAAAGGCCGCAAGAGATCTACGCGGATGAAGAGCTCTATTGAACAGGCAACTCAACCTAAAAAGCTGAGAAGGTGTGCATTGTGCAACAAAATGACCGACCATGACAAGCGGAACCATTACAAGGCACTGGGGATAAGTCCAGGGGTTTTGCAAGATGAGGAAGAAGCAGTTGCAGTGGACCTTTAGTTTTTTTGTATAAGCCATCAAGATTGTTTCACATTTGTAATAATACGTAATATTTGATGAGATTAGCTTCTTATTACTGAAGACTGGAAGGTTATTTCTGATGGACCCATTCACAGATTAACTTTTAAAAAAAAATTGGGCTTGCCCCATCCGCTACACTATGTAGCGGACGGCGCACCAGAGATGAACATATTGTTTTGGAGTCGGGCCTCATTGCCTTGTGCAATGCTCGGTATAGGTACGCAAGAGTTGCGGCTCCCCAGGCATAATCCCCAACTTCTAGTAGGTTACCCAACAACGGTAAATATTTGACGCTGACGTTATTCTTCGACGTTGTTGGGAATAGAATTGCCCCCATCACCCACAAGAAGAAAACTTGTGTGTACAGCACAAGCATCTGATCCGTGTAGTTATCCGGCAAAACCTTGTAGGTATCTACCAACCATTTCAACTTGATACCACCAGTGCTAAATTGATCCTGGGGTATTGAAGTAAAGAAGTCCCTAGCGGTCCTCTTATTCGTTGCTTCCGACGGAGGAGCTATTACCGGCCGCCCAGTCACCGGTAACCCTAAGATGAACCCTACATCTTCTAGGGTAATTGTCAGCTCTCCGAAAGGGAAGTGAAACGTATTCGTTTCACTTCTCTACCTTTCAACAAGGGTACCTATTAAGTGCCTGTCAAGTTGTTGAAATATCTGTCCATGCGTGAAAATCTCAAACCCAATCCCACGCAGTAATATTTTCTGGGTTCTGTTCAGTTTTCATGCTTTAAAATTATCGGATACTTCTACCGTGTTGAGAAGTGCTCTTTCCTACGAATTAATAAATACAATTTAAGCAAATTAAACGATATACAACGTTCCCAAGAATAACAAAGTTGATAAAATAAGTATCTTACTCCACCATCCCATATGAGCGTACTGATATGGTTTGCTTGGTCGTATAATACGGACGAATCTTCTGGTCGAGGGTTGAAATACATTTTTTGCAACTGAAATTATGCAAAACGGCAAGGTTGGAAGCGTAAACATTCTCAAACATACAACGCTAGCACAGTCAACGCTAGCATGTGATCAGATAATACTCACATAAGTTCACATGCTGTGTATATGCAATGTACGTAGATACAAACAGACACGGAATGGGATTTTACAAGTGAAATCGCATGAACAAATAATACGCAATACACATATATAATCTATATATATATATATATATATATATATATATATATATACATTGACAAACTCTAGCACAATGCACAGCGCACACATTCAAAATCATGCATAAGCCGCGATAACAACTCTAGATTATGAACAAATAAATAATTGGTTTGTGAACTTACGTGATTGATTCGTCGATTAAAGGATTTCTTGAGAAGAAATTGCGCCGATCTACTTGCCAACGCCGCTAGAAGAATTGTGATAAGAAGGAATGAATAGCAGTTTAGAAGGAATGAATAAGGGTTTCGAAGTAATGAAAGGTAAAAACGGTCCGCTACACTGTCTAGCGGACGGTGTGATAAGAACAAAGTAACAGTCGTGCATCGACAGGACTGATGTGATAACTGATTTGACGGAAACAGTCGTCCGCTAGACAGTGTAGCGAACGACTTTTTGGCTGTCAATGTGAGGCCAAGTAAGTCATCCGTTACACTGTGTAGCGGACGGGGGAGCAGGGGCAAGATGGTAAAAAAGTCCATCCGCTACACTGTGTAGCGGACGACTGACAGCGCCGCAAAAATAAGTGATCTGGGCCGTCCATCCCGAAGGGATGGACGACCAGATCGCGCTAGCAAAATCTCCTATTTTGTTAGCGTTATCAATTAATCAGCTCCCTTATATAATATATGAATACTTTTGTTCATGTTGGATTTTTACACCTCACATGTTGGTCAACATCTTATATTTTGGCTAAAAGATTACGTGACAAAATATGGTGTAAAAATAAGTTTACATTTGTTGTAGAATATCTTAAGGTTCTATTTCTACATTATTTTTTTTATATATATAAAACGTATGAAATTTGCATATTATGATATTTCTACATTTAAACAACTTGACTGAATAAGACAGTGCAAAACCTTAGAGTATGCAAATCATGTACCAAAATATTTAATCAACATATATATATTAAATTAGATTCATCTTCGAATTTATCAAGGTTAACAATCGAGTTGAAATATGGATTAACCAAAATTTAGCTAACTTGCTTTTGTTTCGGACATTTTATTTTTACATATCTATACTTATGGAGCTAATCCCTTGTCACTACTGGCAACCTTAACTTAAGTTACTAGTGTAATCTGCGCTTAGCACACTCCAAACAAGAGATTTTATCTAATATATTTTCAAATCCTCTTTAAAAGTGAACTTTCAATTCAATTATGTCGTCCAAACACACTCCACGTTTATTTCTAATGATACATTGTATTGAAAGAAAGAAGGAAGTAAGAGGAAGAAGAAAAAAAGAAGGAAATAGCTCAAATCTTGATCATGGGATCGGCATTAGTCCAATGAACTCGTGGAACGTATCTTATAAAAAGTATGCCTTAACTGAAATGTGACGTTCGGATCGGCCCCACCTAGAGGAGATAGGTGGCACCTATTAGTGCAATTGTTTGGCATGTAACCATTAGCGTTGGCGCCACGTCCTTGGATCGATGGCACCTAGCGAACGGTTTATAAGCTTATAACTTTAAAATTTTGAATTTTTCTGAAGGTTTTTTAAGGCTCTAGCAACCATATTTTTTATTTTTTTTGACTTTTCATATAAAGTGCTTAAGCACCAATTCATTATATATAAATAAAGTCTTTAACTTCACTACAACAATTTGTAGTCTGAATATTCTTCTATTTCTCTCTAAAATTTTGTGGAATTCTTACTTAGTGTCATTTGAGTTTTACTGAAGTGAGTTCTTCGTATTGTGACTTTTGAGAGAATTCTACAAGTACACTCTCCAATTCTCAAGTGACTGGACATTGTATTGGGTGGATAGATTTTCCTTGAGGCGATTTGCACTATAGCCAAAAAAGATTATTATCTTTCAAATGGCTTCTTCGAGATGCCTTGTCAACAAAGATTTTGTTCTATGCCTTTTCCTGCTTTACTTTTCTAAACTACACACCTACACCACAAGTTACCATGCAACAAGGAGCACCACAGAGAGAGCAAGCTCATTGTTTTACGTTGTCTCTATGATTTCTTCAACTGAGACGTGATAAATTGTAGAGGGAAGACTAATAATAGAATTCGTTGACTCATTTTCAACTCTCTGGATGAAAATAAAACTTAATGTTTGTTAATTCGACGGGTTAAAAAGATACACCACCACTCAAATTAGTGTACCAACATAAATCCATGTACAAGTATGACATTGTTTGGTCTGCTGTGACACTGTTTGCGCTAATATAAGGTGAGTATTTTCCTGTCATTATCTCTTCATGCTTGAGCACGATTTTAAATCATACAAGGCTTATATTAACTTGCCTCAATAGTTACAATTTTAGTTAGACTTTTGAGATCGAACAATCACTTATGAAATAGACGAGTAAAAGATGCGCGGTTGAGAGTTCGGTTTAAACTCCGCTCTATTTGTACAAAACTATGTCACATTAAGTTACTAATTTTGACGATTGAGTTTAACTTTTGCCAAACTTCACTCGTGCGATGACCCAAAATCACTTGGAACTTGAAAGTATAAAATTGGACACGAGCTCGAGCAATGCACTTGTCACTTAGACAAATTAAGTCCACGTATCCAATTACAAGTATCATATCCTCAGAATTCATACCAAAATGCTCATCAATATGAGCAGATAATATTAGCTTGTTTGAACATGCCAAATTCTATTTGATCCGACCGAGCCCTTACTTGGTATTGTCGCACTTATGGCAAAACAAGATATGTTTTTCTCTTTTGGAAAATGACAACAAGATTTGTTGAGTTGAGGCGTCATGCATGCAACTACTTGTGCCGCCAAGTTCATATTTAGGTACACAACATCTATAATGGTCCAAAAATAAGAAAATTGAAGATACAAAACTTAATGTAGTAAATAAGTTTTGAGTAAAATGAGAGAGAGAGTATGAAACGGACTACTTTATATTTAACAGCCTGACTTTGATCTCCTTCCAACTGTTTAATTCTCCTATAGCATGTCTTCAGTTACTCTCTCTCTCTCTCTCTCTCACACACACACACACACACACTCTGAAAGACAATCTCTCGTTCTAAATATAGACCAATCCATCTGTATGCATAATGACTCTCCTACAAGGATTGGCGGACTGATTCATATTTGTACCTCCTCTTGGTTGTCTTTTCTAATTCTAAACGTTTGACATTCGGTAACCATATACAAATAGCCCCCCAATCCCCTTACCTCAACCCTTCCCTAAGCTTTCTCCAAGCCAATCGTTCTCTATTTCATTCTCTCCTCTCCCCCTCCAATGCCACCCCTCCTCCCCCCTCGGCCCCAAATTTTTTCACATTGGTGGTGGTGAGGTGAGAGGAGGAGGAGGTGGAAACATGGCAGAAGCTCTAGAGGATCTCACCCACATTGTAAAAGGCAAGCGAACCAAACGACAGAGGCCACAATCCCCGATTCCTTTCATAATCACGACCCAATCGTTGAGCGGAGATGGAGGCGGAGGAGGGTATGTCAGCAGCAATGGTGGAGATTATTACGGTGACTGCACCACCGAGGAAGACGAAGACACTGCCAAGTGCCTAATCCTTCTGTCCCAAGGCACAAAACATGATAACCTCATGGACGAAGACTTTGATGGTACGCCCTCGTCTAAATTCACCAGCAAGAGGTATTTGGAGACTCCCACAAGTGGAAATGGAAAGGCCGGTATCTACGTCTATGAGTGTAAGACTTGTTATCGCACTTTTCCTTCGTTTCAAGCCCTCGGTGGTCATAGGGCCAGCCACAAGAAACCCAAGAACATGGCCGAAGAGAAGAAAAGGCCGCCTCCACCTCCGCCACTGGTTTTGTCAGATGATGAAGAATTCTCTTTCAAGAAATATAACCAAAACAACATATCTTCTTCTCCGCTTTCCCTTCCATCGACGCCAAAGTCTTCCAAGGTTCACGAGTGCTCCATTTGTGGCGCGGAGTTCACGTCCGGACAAGCTTTGGGGGGTCACATGAGGCGCCACCGGGTGTCCGGGGCTACGAGTACAGCCTTGTCTTTGAGTCCAAGTAGTCCAATTCCTACTGCTGTTGAGTCCGAGGATGGTAAGAAAACCAGGGATGTCTTGTCACTGGAATTGGATCTCAACCTTCCTGCTCCAGAACATGATCATCTTCGCGATACCAAGTTCCCCTTCACCTCAAAGCAGCAGCAAGAACAAAAGCAACAACAGCAAAAACAACAATCTGGCCTTGTTTTATCTGTCGGACCAACATTAGTGGATTGTCACTACTAAGGAGGTTACAAAATTCTCTTATGCACCCATTCTTCTTCGTTTTAATAATCTCAAAGCTAAATGTGATTAATTACCATCCATTCTTTCATTTATTGTTATTCCAAATTGGAAATTCTTTAGATTCTTTTCCCACGTAATTGATAAATGGACTTGAAGTTCTTTAAGTTTAATTCTATCTTTATTGGTGTGATCTGTCTATGCTTTTTTTATCATGAAAAAGGCATATAGAGCATCATTTTTGTATTCTTCTTTTTTGTTGTATTCCGGTGAGGAGAGAATGTGTAACAAGTTTGTTTGTGTTAGGGAAAGAAAGACAGAAAGAGAGAGGGAGAGAGAGGTTAAACCACAAACACTTTTGGTTATGGTGGGTGGTGGTGACAATTCCATGCAAAGACTTTTGGTTATGGTGGGTGGTGGTGACAATTCCATGCGAACCTCTCTCTCTCTAGTATTTAATCCCAGTAAGTAGCTGTGGGGATGGTAATAGGGTGGATCGATGCAGGTTAGGTAAGATCTGTAGCCGCCCCACCATCCCAAACATTTGACTCCGACTCCTCTCGTCCTGTCCCGCCATCAGGTCTGAAGATGGTAATATCATCATGGATCTACGGGACTTTTTGGTTAGCCGGTCCGGATCCAACCTAATTCCTAATTTTGGAAAAAAATTGCAAACGGGGATAGATAATGCCTGATTCAAATGCTATACACTATTTTTTTAAGACAATATATTTTCCTATACTGCAAGGACCATTGCATACTTGCATAATAGTAACCAAAATTATCTCATGAAAAAGATTATGAAAATTTTGTATCATGTATTAAAGGAAGCCTTAATATTTATTTATAGTGCACTAAAAGGTGTCTTTGAAGAGTTTTAATAACTTATAGCTATCATTAAATCAAAAGTCACCATTGGTTGTAACTTTCTAGTAAAAAAGTGAATAGTCACATTAAAGTTGGACCCAAGTGCTAGTAATTGAAAATTTTCCATCACCCAAAAAAGAAAAATCGACTAGGAAGACGAGAATGACCACTCGCTTACCAAGAGTCCTCCTTCTCGATCTAGAGTTCCTTAAAGTCAAAGAAAGAAGTCCTCATTCCCAAACCTTTTTTTTTTTAGAGAATAAAGGAATATATACGGACGTAAATATGTATAATAATTACAGCCAGAAAAACTAGCGTAACGGTTCAAAGTAAACCAAAACAAATAACTAAGAGGTACATGAAACAAGCATTGAGAACAAAAAACAAAACACCACGATGGCCTGGAACAGCAAGAGCGCATATCAGTAATGCCCTACAGGCATAGCTAAGCACTTCTGCTTCAAACCTTGACCTGAGCTAACGGCAAAAGAGGCCAGGGCTGAGGATAGCTACAAAATCGCATCAGTGCCACGGGCGATATGCATGGAATGTACCTCGCAACCACGAGTAGGTATACTACTACACAAACGACTGGCAAAAGCACTATGTGCCTTAGAACTCTACATCTGTAAAAGCAAAGCTGAGTGAGGAATGAGAAAAATCAAATGCTGAGAACAAGATGGCGAAAACCAAGCAGAAGCTAGCCTAATTGTATCAATATAAGCAATCATGACAGTGTGTGAGAAAATAACATCTGAATAAGCCCTAGTGGGGTTCTAGAGTGAGCTAAAGAAAACCAGGCCAATCCCAAATCACGAGACGAGACCGATCAGAGTAGGTGAGTTATGATTAAGGTACGATGTCGGCTGACTGAGATGGCACAGAATAGCGGATTTGGCAGAAAAGGGCAACAGCAGCAAGATAAAAATAGCAGAGGGATCAGGGGGTAGTAAAATTGTTCGAGTTGCACTGGAAGGCTCTGATTACGAAGTGACTTAGCTGCTATCCTTAGAGAACATTGCTGGAAACGGGGAGTGGCTCTGATGCCAGAGGCGAACAATAATACCTACAAAATTGTCAAGAGCTGAAGGACTCCAAAATATTGCTTGTGAGGAACATTCCAGGAGCCAATCTTTGGCCGAAGCTATAGCTGGGGCGCCTGTGGGGCCGAAGTATCGGACTCAAATGCTTAGGATAAAACTGCACTCCAGAAAGAGGTGAGTCTGGGTTTCAAGGCAAGATAAACAAAGCGGACACAAGCCCGAAACTTGACAGTTTTTCATTAAAAGATTTGCAGACATTGATGAAGAAATTGCTAGATGAAAAATCTGAGTTTTTTGTGGAATAGATAATTTCCTTAGGCAGTGCCAGACTCGGGAAGAAGGGGGGTTGCGAAGGCCAAGTGCAGCCTAGCAAGCTTCGCAAGATGTTGATAAGCTTTGACGGTGGAGAAACGCCCGCCCCTAGCAAACCGCCAAAAACTATTATCAGGTGTACCTGATGGTAAAACCACAAGCTGTAGGATGAGAGGGACAATAGTAGGAGGGAATGTCTCCAGTAATCGACATAGGTTCCAGCGATTAGAGGGAGGAATAAGTCAGAGATGCGCCAGTGCTCATTCTCTTCAGTACGGAAAAACTGAAGTTGAGATGGCAAGTGTTGAGGCAGCCACCAGTCCATCCAGACAGAAATCGATTGACCGCTTCCAATTTGGCACTGTAGCTCATTCTTGAGGGCACGTTGCCCAACCATTAAACTTCTCCAAATCCAAGATGCACGATTAGGGTTCAAAGTCAAGAAAGAAGATCAATGAACTCTTCTTCGAAATTGACACATCAGCCTCCCTGGAAAAGAGGTCGAGAAGGGGATCGACAACATGAATGGGCTTCGTCGGTTGTGGAAAGAATGGTGACTAGTAAGGTTAGTAATTGGTTGTCGGTGAATTGAGTAGCGTTGGTGGCAAGTGGTAGCTGGTGTGGCGGCTTGAGGCAGAGATGACTGGAGTGGGCTCAGTCGCTGGTGGAATGACTGGCGATCTGTGAGGCTAGTGCTCCGTCGTCGGTGGATGGAGCAGTGCTCGTGGACAAGTGGCTTGTTGGGAATTCTTACCTTATTAATGTTTGTACTACAAGGAATAAGTTGCAAAAATAATCAATCAAATTGATTGATTGGTTTGAGAGATATTAACTCTCAAACATTGGCATTTAATAAGGTTGAAACTAATCATGAAGTGGGTTCCCACATGGCTTGAAAAATGAAAAAGTTAAGAGTATTTAAATGGTTATGTGACATATCATATTGTTCTAGAAACACATGGTATGCATGGCCATGCATTCGCACATGTGCGATGCACCGCACACGAGCGCGCCGGCGGCGGAGGCGTAAAGGCGCACTTTGCACGTGCGCATTGTCGCTAGGAGCCCTCGCCCCGAGCCCAGCTTAACTTTTTGCGACAAATTCAACCTGTGAGTTGTAATTTGGACTGAAATAGTGTAACTGTTCACGAAATTAAACAGATTTCAGATCTGTTTAAATTCGAAATGGCACATGTCTAAGGTGCCTTTTAGTTCAAATATTGCAGCTGTTCAGTGTGTCTACAGATTGTGACTGTTAAGTGACATCTGCAGAATCACTTAACTGTCACAACTGTTTGCACCTGTTCTAGGCACCCTTTCAGTCCAACTGTTTGCACCTGTTTGCATCGTCGCTAGGAGCCCTCGCCCCGAGCCTAGCTTAACTTTTTGCGACAAATTCAACCTGTGAGTTGTAATTTGGACTGAAATAGTGTAACTGTTCACGAAATTGAACAGATTTCAGATCTGTTTAAATTCGAAATGGCACCTGTCTAAGGTGCCTTTTAGTTCAAATATTACAGCTGTTCAGTGTGTCTACAGATTGTGACTGTTAAGTGACATCTGTAGAATCACTTAACTGTCACAACTGTTTGCACCTGTTCTAGGCACCCTTTCAGTCCAACTGTTTGCACCTGTTTGCATCGTCGCTAGGAGCCCTCGCCCCGAGCCCAGCTTAACTTTTTGCGACAAATTCAACCTGTGAGTTGTAATTTAGACTGAAATAGTGTAACTGTTCACGAAATTGAACAGATTTCAGATCTGTTTAAATTCGAAATGGCACCTGTCTAAGGTGCCTTTTAGTTCAAATATTGCAGCTGTTCAGTGTGTCTACAGATTGTGACTGTTAAGTGACATCTGCAGAATCACTTAACTGTCACAACTGTTTGCACCTGTTCTAGGCACCCTTTCAGTCCAACTGTTTGCACCTGTTTGCATCGTCGCTAGGAGCCCTCGCCCCGAGCCCAGCTTTTTGCGACAAATTCAACCTGTGAGTTGTAATTTGGACTGAAATAGTGTAACTGTTCACGAAATTGAACAGATTTCAGATCTGTTTAAATTCGAAATGGGTCTAAGGTGCCTTTTAGTTCAAATATTGCAGCTGTTCAGTGTGTCTAGATTGTGACTGTTAAGTGACATCTGCAGAATCACTTAACTGTCACAACTGTTTGCACCTGTTCTAGGCATTGGTGTCTATAAATAGGGCTGATGGTCTCATTTGTTCTCTCTTGCTCTCTCTCTCAAATTTCTGTCTGTTGATTGCAATCTGCAGTGATCAACAGAGTTTCGCCTGTTTTATCTTGGGAGACAGATTTGCTGCTACCCTACGCAGATTATAAGGGAGCAAATACTGTCTTAAAGAAAGAGTACCACGCATTCGACTCAGGCATATTTCACTCAATTATTCTCCGCACTGCCATTTCTTATCAACATGGCTGATGTGGCAGCTAAAAGCAGAGATGAATAGAAGAGAGAATGGAGGAGAAAGATGAAAGAGGTTAGGGTTTTTTAAGTTAGCAATGCATACAAAGAAATGGATGGTTGGGACTTAATCTGAACCACGGTATAAAAAAGGAACGGGTGCGGGGCAGCAGGTCGAGTTGGATAGTGAGGCGAATACCCTTGAAACAAAACCCGCCTCACATGCGCTGAGCTTCTTGAAATTAGATACCAAACTCACCTCATAACCCGATTTAAGTAAAAAAAGAAACTTTGTTCTTACGGGAGCGAAATAGGGCAGATATCTGTGAGTACGGTCCAATTGCCATCTTTAAGTACCTGAAATTTCCACGTGAATCCACCCCACTTTTTGAATAAGTTCCCTTTTCTTGATGCAAATGCTAAAATGGTTTAAGAGAAACACATCCATCCATTCTTGGCCACATTTATTCTGTTTGGTTGGTCCAACACTCTTTTAGCGGCTGAATGAATACTCTAACTCTTGCATCACTTCTCAATTGAGACAACTTGCGCTAATAAAGACTTATAACGCCTTGTGCGTGAAACTAAGATTTTGGTACTGATCAGCACATGAACTATACCCAATATAGTACTTCTCATTGATAGTTTTTAGCACAAATAACATATTAAATGAGTAATCCAAGTTGCATAAAGCTAGGAAGTTTTAAAATTATCTCTTAGTCCCTTTAAAACGATATTGCATCTTAAAAAATACTTTTGCTGAAAATTTTATCCACAGAGTTTGCCTTTTCCAAAACATTCTTATTCTCGTGTTTGAATTTTCCATTAGGTGTAAACTGCTGGTCAAGAAACTCATGTCAATCTCAGGACAGTTCTATTAAAAACCATACACTTTAGAAGTTTTGAGTCTATAATACTGCATATCGATTTTTTATGGTAAATTTGTAGAAGATTGTGATTTTTTTCCCAAAAAAAAATATAAATTGTAAACTTCCTTTTGACATCATAATAAAAGGTTGTAAATTTTTTTTCTCCAGTTTTGTAACCTGGAGAAAAAAAAAAGCGTTTAGTACAAAGTATTTATTTATTTTTCTTCAATTTTGAAAACCAGTTTTTAAGACATGACAGTTTTTTAAAACTCCCATTTAGAAGTTTTGGGTTTTCAGTTTTTTTTATTTTGAAACCACCACCACCCTCCCACCACCACAGCCACCACCCATCGCCTACCGCCGGCGACCCCCACCGGCTACCGCCACGCCCCACCACCGCCACCGTAAACCACCACCAAAGAAAAAACTCAAAATAAAAACTGGGTAATCAAACACTCAAAATAAAAATTGAGTAATCAAACACTCATTTGTTTTTGTAAAAAATAAAAAAAAATTTTGATTTTGTTTTTTATTTTTATGAAAACAGAAAATCAAAATTGGAATGATTTCAAACGCTACCTTACTTAGTACACAAAAAAAGGGGTAGACTTCACAAATAAAAATATGCAGAATATATATTGATATTAATTATACATGTACACCTACAAATTCGACAACCGAATTATTCTATTCCACCTCTTAGAAAAAGCATTGGGTTGATATAACAGATCGTATGGTAGGCCACAAATTGGGATCAGTCGGTTCGGACCTCCACTTAGTTTCACCCAAGCTTCATCCTCCACCGTAAGCCTTTCCTCGTTTCGAGCACCGACGGAACAGGAAGCTCGAACGGGTGAGTAACGCGTAAGAACACCGTGGTTCGTAGCCACTTGTTCTAATGCCTTGCCCTTCTTGAGCTACGAGTATTTATTATTGCATGATACATTTTCATTGTGCTTATGTAAGTAACGTTTGAAATTAATCTGTACGATCCAACGGCATGCTCATAAAATTAACTACATACTACGGAGTAGTTTAATAACTAGTTGTATCCTTTAGCTTCGTTGCATTTCTTGCTTCATTTATTGTATAGTCTATAGACATGGCAGCTGAAAAAAGTAGCTAATATTGAGGGCTCAATAAACATATGAGAGGAACTGAACCACTCTGGCTGTAGCAATTACTAGCTGCTAATTAATGGCGTCTTCTCAGATACATGAACCTTCTTGAATCTCCGAGGAAGGAAGCACCGGCCACCAAATCGCTGCTGCATGTAAATGACCCCTGCAAACGCAACATCCGCACAAACGAAAATGGCGTCCCAAGAACCCCAGTTATCACCTGTTTTAAGATTGTAACTGAATTGATAGTTGAAGGATGCCAGCCAAATTCTGCGAATATAGAGGGGGTAAGCCTGAGCCTGAGGTAACAAGCTAACGCAAGGGAACTGATCGTTGGAGGATGCCAGCCAAATCCTGTGAATATAGAGGGGGTAAGCCTGAGGTAACAAGCCAACGAAAGTCATCCCCAAGTAAAACCAAGGAGACAAGCAACGTTCTCTTGAAACCTCGAATATGTTGAGGAGGATTTGAGGAAGAAGAAAACCAGGGAGGACCAAGCTGTCATAAGACCTTGGAGGCCGCATGATGTCATATGCGAAGGAAACAAGAATAGCTTTCTTCTCGGACGCCCGCAAACTCTTTTTCTCTCCATCACTCAATTTTTGCGTCCATACCCTACGGTGGCCAAGGAGACTGAGAAGTAAGCCAGAGGCTATAACGTCGCAGAGAACCTCAATCACTTCAAGCCATCCGCCACTCCCACCAAATGCGTTTTCTCCATTGCGAATTCTCAAGAGTAGGTCTTGAAAGCTTTGCACAACAGGAACGATATGCCCCGAAGAAAGGATCACTAGCATGTAGAATGAAATGAGAGGAGGAAAATGTGGGTGCTTTTTCGCATGTATTAGTTGTAATCCCACAAAGACACATGAAAGCGTGTTGGAGACCAATCGCACTATGATCTTGAAGTCTGTCTTGCTCTCGCTTACAGTCTGTGTTGTCGCAGAATTACTGTAGACAGCTAATGCAGAAAGATTTAGCTGATCAAAGTAGAGAGGATCATTGTCCTCCCGCATGCTGACAATGCTTCCCTGCACATATCCCCCTTCTTGAAAAGAAGGAAGCTGGAATTTCACAAGAATATTGCAGTCCATGGAATCAGGTGTTGGATTCTCATGCGAGTACAGATTTCTACAGCCTATCGTACAGAGGAATCCTGTCGCAGCATCATAAACCCCTTCAGCAGAAATTTTGATGCTGCGGTCTTCCCCATTGGGAGTTAAAGACGGGTTTAATGAAGAATCAGCCAACTTCCCACTATACAGTGTCAGGCTTATCTCGTAACTAATATTCACCGGACCGCTGTAGACGGTGTCAGGTTGCTCGACTAACTTCCATGATTGTCGTCCTGAATGCATCATTCTTGGACTATAAAGTGCATGGCCCACAGAGATTGGCTCGGCGTTACCCCAAAAACTTTCTTCTCTGGGAGTAGTATCCTGAAACTGGATGCAAATGTCGTAGGAATGCTCACTCGGGTATGTGCCCGCATCTTACTGGGCATGACCTCCTCACTCTATCCATTTGGGTATACTCATACTTCAAACTGGGTTCAACATTCCACACGCTATTTTAATAGCTTTGAAATTTGAGCCTATCGAAATACCCCGACTCATCGACAGATTTGGTGGTCCATATCTGACCCTCCGTCATGACAGGGTTTCCGATTGACCAGACCGCAGGGTACCTCAAACTCATCCTAATTGAGCAGTCCCCAACATGAGCACTCCCCAAGGGATCAAACTGATTTAAGATCCGACAAGCAACAATAGAGAGCCTATTCTGTTTTGCATCCCAGGACGCTTCCGCGACGAATGTTCTCGTGGGATTAAGAAATTTGTAATACACCACAAAGCTCATCTTTGAAAATTCTACCAAATAACGTATCGTTTGTCCATCGTTGGAGCAATCGATGGCTATCAAGGTCATGAAATTGGGGGGAAATCCAAACTCTTCGCCTAAACTAGTACAGTTCTGCAAAGAAATGCACTTGCTTGCATAGTCCACTTTATAAGAAGTGAATGGCTTTGTGAGCCTTGAACAAACACGACTTGGCTGCAGACTAAGGGAGGAATTCGGTGGATAATCAATCTCACCAGAATTTCCTTGATTTAATTCTCCTGAAACCAAGGTGTACTTGTAAGGATTCTCTTTAGAGAGCGCCAATATCGATATTGAGTCGAAGTAACTCAGATCATCTGGAGAACTCAAGCTCTCCAAGACTCCACTTACCAAAATGTTGGAAATGGTCTTATTTTTGGCGTAATTAAGCTTAAGAACAGCGTCCAGATCAAGAATGTTACCTTCACTCGTGTACCAAGGAGCTGATCCTACCATGCATAGCTTCTCAGAAGATTCTGACCAGAAACCGTTGAACAAGAATTCCAGTTTTTGTCCCCGACGGAAGTCAGAATGCACATATGCTACGGGATAAGAAACAACTGATCCGAACTTCAAGTAAGTTTCAATCATGTAGACGCCCGTGGTGTTAGTCTTATAGACATTGCTGGTGGTACCAAAGAAGAGTTTCCTGTCATAGTAATCGTCAGACAAGTTCCTGCCAAGAATCATGTCACCACCAGAATAGTGACTCATTCCCAGTTCCATAAATGTGGTGTTGGTAGTTTCTTCGAGAACAGCCGGGACCGCCTCAGGAATGATAGAAGCACAGTGTTCGTTGTAGAAGACTGATGGAGTCACTGAACAATAGCATACAGTAGTGGAGAATAGAACCAAGAGCAAGATCATGAAAATTGTATGAAGACATTGAAGTTGATAACAACCCATTGGAGTGGATATTGTGGAAGATTACAATCCTCCAGGACAGATGAAGAAGAGGAAGACTCAAGTTACTACATGCTAGTAAGAAGCATCTACTTATAATAGTGTCTAACCAATCTCACAATGAAATATCCTGGTAAGTACATAAATCATATGTCATAATCTGTAAGCTGTATGAACCGTATGCTATATTCTTATCCAATACCTCTTTCTTTCATTGATGCAGTCGCCGGCAAAGTCAAACTGAGTCACAATCTCCAATAGGACGAAGCAATCGGTGCCAATTTACAGGGTTTATACCAAGGTAGTAACCCAGCTCTTTAGTCTAGTGAATGAATTGCCAAAGCAGTAGTCACATCGCAAGTTTCTATTCCATTATTCTGTAGATATCGAAGTTGTAAACATTACGCTATTAATTAAGGAAAAAGATTAAGACAGGTCGATTTGATGTATGACTATCGTATTTTGGTTAAAGGGCAGAGGAAAAAGACGGCCAAAGTTCGGAAGGTTAGGCTTTGATTTCTCCGTTGCTTGTTCAAGACAAAGAAATGATAGCAGTAAAGTAAGCTTCTCTGATGAAGTCAAACTTTTATGTTAAACAGAACTATTTCTTCACTCTGGCTCAATTTGCCAATGCTCCTTCATTCACGTCAAATGTATGCGACAAAAACTAAGATATAACGAGTTCAGGGGTTTCAGCCATACTCCACCAGCCAAAGATCTTAAGCGATGCAAACTCAAACCAATATGAGAGAGCAGTTTTGAGGTGCCAAATGAAGGGTTGGGTGACTAGAGCTCGGTCTCTGTTCCTCACACACGGGGCTAGCATACGCAGTTCTTGTCTCATTAAAACAAACAAGATGTCCTCCAAAAATCCAGCAAGTTTGAACCTTTCCAACATGCAAGAAGCATGTAAGTTGTTATCTTAAAGCTCGTCTCAATATGAAGGTGTCCAATAGTGAATAGTGTTCTTCCGTGAGAGCTGAAAAGGTCTAGCAATTATCCTTCGCAAATTCCGAGCTGGAACTCTAATCTCCGTTATAGTCTTCTGGTGTAACTCTTCTAAGATTAAACAAAATGATTTGCAAGTAAAAGTAACTTTCAATGAGTTCTTAGAAAGGAAAAAAGATAAGAATACCAGTCTTCTTGAATAGTTGTGTCATATTTGCCTTTTAGTAAAGGAAACACTAGGATAACTTGCGGTCAGTAACACAATTAGAAAACAGATTGAACAAAAAAAAAAAGCAGATTTTGAGTTGTTTTTTGTTTTCCTGTTTCAGTGTGCGGGAAAGTGGGGAACAACTTGGTTTGCTTTGAGAAGACATGAGTAAAATTAGAGCAGAATGCAATGTTGAAATTAACTTTCTGGCATCAAATAAAGTTATAGTGAACTGAGAGTTTGCCGGATTCAATTGATCAAATTTTCCCTTCAAGGGATATGGACTGAAGGAGAAAGGACTTTCTGAAGGAGAGGAGGGAGCAATATATATTAACTGTACCCTGTACCCAAAATTTGAATCACAAAGGAGAGAAAAGGAACCCATTATAACGTATTATAACGTACTAACATACTATCCAGAGTTATTGACAAGAAGTCTCACGAATGAACCAGTATGCTTTTCCTTAACTTTTTTCGCAATTACAGTCACAGCTCGTCTCGATTCATCATCAACAAGGTGTCCACCACGCATAATATCATGCATAGAGAGATTCAGAGAGAGAGAGAGATGCACGCGCGAGCACGCAGATAAGGCATGGAGAGAGTTTCTACTGTAGTTAAGCATACATCGTACAAACTTTTCCTTATTCTACACATATAGGTAGCAAAACAAACAGATCACTTCATGAGCCTAAATCCCAAGAAGCCTACAACAGTGAAATATGGAAAGTTTAGAGCGCCTAGTCTCCAAATCAGTTACTGAGTCACTGCTAACCACGGGCACCTTTCCATATACTTCAGACTTCCGGAATCTCCGAGGAAGAAAACAGCGTCCACCAAAACGCTGCTGCAAGTAAATGGCTCCAGCAAACAGCACACCTGCACAAGGAATAATGACATCCGAAGCAGCGGAGTAAAAATCCGCACTAGGATTCGCGTAAATGTAAGATCCATCGACATGACGGTGCACATAGTTCTGAGCCCTATAAAGATCGTAAGCATGAGGTAGTAAGTGATCAAAGGTGGTTCCGACATAAAAGGAATGAGAAAGAGCACTCTCTTTCGACATCTGGAATATGTTGAGCAAAATTTGAGGAAGGAGGAAACCATCGAGAACCAAGCCACCATAAGACCTCAAATCCCCCCAAAGGGAATGCTCTTGATAAACAGCAACGTGATAGGTTGAACTGTACTTGTTCCTCTTCCAGTTCACAAACAAGGCAATGAAACCCCCAAGAACGTATAAAGGTAAAGAAACAAGCAGTGTCTTCTTCTCAGAACCCCATAAGCCCTTTTCGTTTCCATTACCCACTCGCGAAATCCACACCAGTTGAAGAAGACGGAATTGCAAGAGGAAGGCTACCATTGTAAACACTCATACTATTACCTCATTCACCTCAAGCCAACCACCACTCCCAAACAATACATTCTGCTTATTGTGATTTTCCAAGAATAAGGCCTCAAAGTTGAGCACAAGAGGGATCATGTGACCTAAGGTTAGAATTAAAAGCATGAGGAGCGAAATGAAAGGAATCACGTCAGGGTGCTTTTTCAAGTAGAAGAGTTGTAATCCTGCAAAGATGCATATAAGAGTGTTGGATATCAAAACCATTGTGATCTCAAAACCCATCCTCCAGGTGGATCTTTTCGCCTGGGAAAAGTAGAAAGCAGTTGAAGACACGTCGAGATGATCGAAATAGAGAGAATCATTCATTCTCCTTGTGCTTTCAATGCTTCCCTTGATAGTACCTTGATTCTTCCCATTTACAGGAGGACTGGAACTTCACAAGAATCTCACAGTCCAAAGATTCAGCATCTGAGTCTGCATTTCTACAGCCTACCATACAAAGGTGTCCTGTTTCATCGTCATAGACTCCCTCAGCCCAAATTTCTGCTTGCCTGTTGGGACTCAAAGATTTATTAAAAAAGGAAGTCCGACCACCCAATTTAACACCATTTAGCGGTCTCAAGCTTATTCTGTAACTAATATTAACTGGACCAGTAGAGCTGGTTTTTACCTCAACCGAAGGTAGCGACTGAACTTCAGAAAATTCCAGCGCCGAGTCTGAAATGACAACGGAATCTCGTCCTTCGTAAAACTGATCCCCTACGAAGACTGGGGCGCCATAACCCCAAGCAGTGTTTCCTTGAGAACTTTTCACTGACAAATCAAACCTCATATCTGAAGAATTCCCTTTCGGGTATGTCTCCCACTTCTTTTTAACGGGTCTCTGTACTTGGCATGACCTTTTCACTCTCTCCATTTCAGTGTACTCGTACTTTACACCAGGAGCACCCGCCACGCTATTATCAGAATTATGGAAGGTAATCTTGTTGAAATACCCTGAATCATTTGTGGTCTTGTTAGTCCAGATCTGTCCTTCAATAGTGATACTTTTTGCTATTGACCAGGTGGCTGGGTACCTCAAACTCAACCTTATTGAACAATCCCCAAGATGAGCACTTGAGAGAGCACCAGTGGCATCAAGTATCCGACAAGCAATAACAGCTAGCTGATTCTTCCTCCCATCCCAGGTTCCTTCCCCAACCAAAGTCGCGGTGTGATCAAAAGCTCTGCTATGACTAACATAGGAATTATTTGGGAACTCAATCAGATACCTTAGCTTCTGTTCATCCTTGGAACATTGTATCGCATATAATGACATTAAAGAGGGAACATATCCGATTGTGTCACCCAAAGGAGTACAGTTCTGCAAGCACTTGCTCTCATACTTCAATTTAAAGGTCCTAAACCGCCATGAGAGCATCGAGCAGATACCTCCCGGACGAAGACTAAGGGATGAATTCGTCGGAACATCATCATCGCCAGAAAACCCTATGGATTCCTCAGAAAGCAAGGTGTACTGGTATTGTTTCATAGGAGGAAAGGCCAAAATAGAAATTGGCTCAAAGTAGGTCGTTTTATTAGGAAAACTCAAGCTCTCTAACAGACCAGTTACCAAACTCGTAGAAATACTTGAATTCTTAGCAAAATTAAGCTTAAGAACAGCATCAAGATTGAGATGGTAACCTTCTTTTGTGTACCAAGAACCTGATCCTACCACACAAAGCTTTCCAGAAGATTGTGACCACAACCCATTCAACTGGAAGCTCAGTGAGCCTAACCTGGCTCTAAACCGTGAATGAGTAGGGCTTCTAGGGGTCAAATTACTCATCAGATAGAACAAGTTCGAGGACGAAAACCTCACTCGTCCTTCAACCGTGTAAACGCCAGCGGTGCTGGTCGCATAGCCAGTGAGAATGGCACCAGAAATAGCCTTGTTCGGGTAAAAGGAGAAACTTGAGTTTTTGCCAAGAATTCTTTCACCACCTTTGTACTGACTGGTGCCTGTTCGAATGGATAGAAGGGTACCTCGTTCGGGATGGGTTGGGGTCGCCTCAGGAACGACGGAAGCACAATGATCAGAGTAGGAGACAGTGGCAGTTGTTGAAGGGATTGATGTGGTTGCAAAGAGCAACAAGAAGAAGGAAGCTTGAGCCATGCGACTTCACACCCACCTATCCCAGACTTCATCTTGTTAGACTCTTTATTCTTAAAGCCAGACTTTAAGAACAAAATGATTATGACAAAGCTAAGCTACTGTGTTTAGAGGGAAGTGTTCTTTCATTAAAAGAGTTGCCAAAACCCAGGAGGGTCCTATGTTTATACAACTACAATAGGTAAGACGGCAACAACAAAGACTTGGAAAGTTTCATCGAAAACCAAAAGGAACGGCAGGACATTTCTTAATCAGAGACCCCAAGTTTATACCACTATAATACATATGACAGCGACAAGAAAGACTTGGAAATTTTCAGCCAATACCAAAAGGACCGGCTCTTAATCAGAGAGTAGAACTGAGGTTTTGGCTTCTAAACTCTATAGTTTCTCCTACCAAATTATTTAAGCCAATTGTGCATAGAGAGACGACAAAGGATGACAAGATTTGGGCTTCGATTATTCCGTTGCCTGTTGCATGGTAGCAAAGACAGGAGATTATTTCTTTGTCAGCAAAAAGTTAAATAGCATTGTACCCTGAGGTTAAGCATGTTTGGTCGCAATAAAGTTTAAAAACCAGAAATACCATAGCAAAAATTAACAAATAAAATAAACATGTACGCGATTAAAAATAATGTATTCCAGAAATTGCAAATAACCGGAGAAGACAAAAAGAACAGGTTATATAGTTTTTAGATCTCTCAAGTTAACCCAATGAATTTATACTCTTTGAGGTTTCCGAAACGATGATCAAATAATTTGCTTTTCCGGTAGAATACAATCGGTCAGTCAAATGGGTACACGATTCAAATTGCCGGTAAATGACTATGCAACTGACAGATGTACAATGGTAATCAATCTTTCAGCAAACAGAATACAACTTGGGTGTATTCAAATGACCTTAGAAACACTACTTTAAAGAGAAATACTTGACAATGCACACATTTAAAAAGTAAGATGTGTTCCATAAATCAAGATTAACATGGAACCCACTTGAACGACTCCATAAAATAGTCCCTTCATATCTACACCTATATACAATGCTATCCAACCATGATAGTCATCCTGGAGTAAAAACAAACAATTCTCCACAATTTTGTAAGGGGGAAAAGAAACCAAAGAATTCAAGATAAAATTACGTCTTACATGCAAATGCATCATCAATATCTCAATATTGCTGTTTCATCAGAGTTAATCACGATTTCCCGCCTTGGTCGGAAGAGAAACTTGGCCCGTTTCATCATTATGTCAGCGGGAGGAAATTTTTGAAGTCCTTTGCTCCCACTTTAGTAAATGCATCCACGAGCATTTTCACATGCCCAACCAAGTTTCCCTTGAACATCTGCGAGCAACTCTTGTCACCCTCATCAACATCTTGAACGCCACCTCTGACGAGACAACCCACTTGAGCCCCATCCATATACGCTTTACATGCCACCAGAATATCATGAGCATGCGTGCAGAAATGGCCCGCAACCAAGTCCTCAAAATGCTGCAGTTAAAAAGAAATTTTATCAACAAATAATGCACATAAAAGCCTCTCACCAAATCTGAACAATCTAAGGAGGAGGCCTGCACATATATGTGCCACTTTTGGCCAACAGTAATGCCAATTTCAGTTCATACCGCCACAATTGAAAGAAACTACTTCAAATGCCAGGAAATAGTACGTTGTAAACTTACAAGTGGCCAGACAAAAGGCTGTGATGCTACTAACAATCCACAAATGCTACATGTCATACCTCCACTGAATTTATTGACAAACTCGTTATAAGCTTATTTCTCCTGCCTGAATTCCTTTCTTAACGTTAGAGATTCAGCCCTAGACAGCCCCAATGGTATAATAAACAAAAATGTATAGCATAATCATGATTGCTACAGCAAAGAGCGGGCCTCCGTAACAAGTGTACAGACCACCTTGGGGTTCCATCTTCTAGAGTCATGACTGTCTGGTGGCTGGTCATCTGGGTCAATTTCTATAAAAGTTGTAATTTACTTTGTTGGCCTTTCATAGATTGATCAGTTTTGGTCCTCATGGTGGATAACAAGGATTGAGTCATCATGGTCATGTTTCTAACCGGTATTATCTTTGGGGGCTGATCCACAGCTAGCGCCAGGAAAAAGCTTCATTTTCCTAACCCAAGGCCGTCCGTGTCGCTGCTGGGACAATCCCGATTAGTTTTTTTAAAAAATAAATCTCTACCAACTGCACCAAAGAGTAGTGTTTCATTCTATCTGACCAAAACACCCGTTGTTCCTAGCTAATAACCATCAAGACATACTGTTATCAAACGCCTCTAAGGTAACTGCCTTTAACAGAACCAGTCGCTTGGGGATATTCCCGGTTCTTTCCCCGTTACCATTTTTTCTCTTCTTTTTTATGTGATTTAACTTTTAACCCATTACACCAATCTCTTTCTTTATCTCTTTCTCTGGATGCATCACAGATATCAGTACAAATCAGGGTACCGATCCCTGAATTCAGCAACAATTGAGTGAGAAAACATGATTTTGCGTTTGAATTATTCAAGGAGTCACATGTAAAACAGTAGAAGCAGTCGCCTCCGGGGCATTCAAATTTTTGCGCAAGTCAACTCCCTTTGCAAAAGCTTGGCCACCATGTTAGAAGTTGGTGAAATGCATGGAATGGCCCTTTCTGAATAACCACAACAACTCGATTGCAAACCCCACTTCCCTTTCACCACCATCTCCCTCCACCGCAGCATGCACCAATTTCAGTGCATTATTACCACCACCGATAGACCACTAATCTCGACCCTTCGTTGTCCTTTTTATAATGTGAAAGCAAATTTTATTACGCATAGCTCCATCCATGGAGCCCGGTACAAAGTTACAATGTAAGCCCGGTACAAAGTTACAATGTAAGCCCCATCTACATGAAGCAATAAATAAAACTCCCCATAATCGTCCAGATCTGTTGCTACCGCCATATATAGTCCATTTGAGGTGGTCGAGAAAGGCACTGCACTTGTTGCAACAGCACAGCCAAAGAGGAGGGCCACAACGAGGGAAGGGAGGTTTTGGTCGACAAATTTGAGCTCTCCAGGCTGACCACCACCGACCCACAACCAACCACCACGGTACCCACATCCAACCCCCATCTCCACCACCCTACACACAACCACCAACCACAACACCTCCACCGCAGCCACAACCAGCCACCACCAATGGATCAAATGAGGGTGGATCAGTGACGAACTAACAGATACCTCATTCGCCGCCACGCCGCCATCCATCGTAATAAGGACATGTCGCCTGCTGTCTATCACAATTATTGCCGCCGCCATCAACGCTAATGGTGACGGCTTTTGGAACTTTGAGACAAAGGATTCATTGTGAGAAATGAAAGAGATATGGTAGATGGGTAAGATAAGAAAAGTTTAAGATCAAAGAAGCAGATAGGGCTACTTTACAGAGGCGGAAGCATAATTGTTATTGGGTGAACCACTAGTCTTTGTAGTGGTTGGTCAGGATCGAATAGAAAAGAACAATCTTGACTGTCTGCGTAGTGACGTGGACGGTCCTGGATCAGTTGGGAAAATGGGGCTTTTCCCAGCATCTAATAACGTAACAGGTTTTCACTGCTACAGCTTTAATCCTTTTTTTAAGCCTTTCCGGTGATGGTCTTTTACCCCTAGAGGTGAGGTCAGAAGAGACGAAATCAGCCACATTAACTTAAGTTTTTGAGAGTTTAATGGCTCCTTATCTTATCTTATTTTCTTAACCACTGAAGCATTATTCACAAAAACACGCCAAAGTGAGTAAATCCTCGTGCAAGGAAGAACCTCAACCATTTGTGCACAGCAAGAAACTGTGCAGAAAATCTAAGGTGGCCAAACAAAAACTAGCCGACAAAAAAAGTCCTCCAAACTTGGCTAAAGGCATCTCTACCCCCCCCCCCCCCCCACACACACACACACACACACCAAAAAAAAACACCCTTCTTTTCTCTCCTTCCAAAAGCACCAGAATGAGCGAGTAGGGATTATAGTCCAAAGCTTCGCGTTCCGTCTCCTTCCATGCAATACAACTAGCTCCAAAACAAATCAGAAACTGTACACAGCATCACCCCCCTGATGCCCTCAAGAAAAATACCGAGCTCCAGAGCCCCTTAACCACTCAGCATGCAAGAGAAGATAATTCACCAACTCGCCTTCAACTTTTGAAACAAAAATCAGTTGACTTGACCAATCCTTGTCCTCAGCAGATTATCACCAGTCAATATAACCTGCCCTAGCGGCTTCCCAAGCAAAGAAACACACCGCCATAGAGACCCAAGACCTCGAATCTCCATCCAAGGAAAAGAAGCAGCAGCATAGAAAGATTTTAACCGAAAATTGCCCAGGCCCCAGGAACAAAATCTATAGAGTAAATGACCCGCAAAAAAGCAGCGACTCGTTATAATACCCAATTTTGCAATCATCTCCTGAAATGCGGATTCCATGGCCACATTGAACAGCTTTGGAAAAGATTCACAAAGCACCTCCACTCCGCAGCAGTCATAGAACCAAGTACGAGTACAAACCCAGTTCCAACAGCAAAGCCGATGTGCAGAAAGTAACTCATCCCTTACTAATACCCCGTCCAAAAACTCGTACCACAGTTCTTGGAATCTCTCTAGGGAACCAAAAGTGTCCCCCCCCCCCACCCCACCACAAACCCCAACACACAAAAGGCGCGAAAGAACCCCCATCCCTTTCACGGGAATTTGTTGTTACACACTTATAAACTGAAGCTATTGCTATGAATAAACGACCAAAGAAGCACTTCCTGTGTTTTTTTAACAAACTTACTTCACCCTCAAATGAGCGATCAATCTAAAAACAGGAAATACGGATCCACTTCAAGAAACATCAATGGCCACGAGGGGATTTAAGATCGGAGTTTGTGACGACATGGCTGCAGAAAATGAGATGAGAGAAGTTCACAAAACCTCCAACATAAATTGGTTGAAATGATTAACCCTTCACTTTTCTGTTTTTTTTTATCCATCCGGACAAGTATAAGCAAAGTAACACTACTGGGAAGATGATCCACAATAATAGTTGAGCCTAATATCCAAACCAAGTGCTTAACTGAACACGTAATTGAGTAGAAAATATAGTTGAATCCTGATTACCTAAGGAGAAGTTGGACATGGAGGAACCAAGCAACTTTACAGTTAGAATTTCTGATAAATTGCCAGGTCGCCCATGAGCTGCTAGTGGATCCATAACAAAGTAATGAAGTGATTCTGATAATTCTAAGAGAAATGAGACCAAAGCCATAGTAATTAGTAAGCTAGAAGGTGCATCCTATGAGCCTTGAATATTTTTCCTTGTCTTCTAATTCAGCAGTTGAGGTTCGTATGTGATAATCAGCAGAACGGACTTGAAACATCTTTAAGTTTACAATAACAACTGCACGTGGTTTACTCTGTCACTAGAAGGTGAACTTTCTACAAGAATGTGAATGATTTCTGGGGCTTCGATCACTTATAAATATTTGTTATGATCACTTAATCTACTAAGTTGAATGCTCAGGTCTGCAAATGGAAGAAACTGATCATGTATGCAACGTATCTCTAGAGGTGCATCAATGCCAACAACTCCAGATATATAAAAAAATAAAATAATAAAAAACAAATGCATGCACGACAACTGTTCAGATACTCGCAATACATAGTTGGAATAGAACTGCAATTTTACCTTAGGTGGCCTCCTGATGTTGTACACCATCGTTTTCAGTGATAGGATAAAAGTACTCTCATTATATTGCAGGGATCTCATTTGTCCGTCTGCTGAGCGACTCGAGTGTGCATATCCAGGCTCGTTAAAGTATGGCTTTGAATTCAAAATTAGCCCTTGTATAGAAACCAGAACTTGGAGCATGGTCGATACACCAGGAAGCCATTTCTCCTTCTGACTACCACCCCAAGTGTTGAGGAGGCTCAAGCATACTTTTCCGGTGTCATACAAATTTGGATTGATTCGAAGGCCACCTGAGTGATAGTACACTTGCTGCAAAAAGTAATTCGCTGTTGTCAGGCCCGTGATACTAACCAATGTATCGACTAAAAAACAAAAACATAGCTTGGTCACAAACCGGTGGAACGTTAGGATAGCTGCTAGGAAAGAACACATCAAAGAAAAAGAGCCCATCGTGATAAGGAGTTCCCTCTGCTCCGACAATTGCAGCCCTCAAAAGATCCATCCTTGATTCATAGACCCTGACAAAAATTGTATCTGTGGCAGCCATAAGGAAAAAAAAAAGAGATTAGTTAACCTGTAGATTCAAATTCAGATAATAAAAGAAGAGGCAATCAAGAATCAAGATGCAGGCAGATAGGCATAGGCTTTGAAGGTGCTCACTATCCATGCTTAGGAAAGACTCGATCCAACGAATACTCCTTAACACGTGGAGGAATTTGTAAAACCCCTTTTCTACTGCTTAGAGGGGTTCATTTAAACTTACCAGGCAAATCCTTCTCCAAGATCTTCCACTCCTGCTGGATTTTCTTTGCCCAGTTCTTTGGTGGCTGTCAACAGAAAGCAAAAGATAATTTCCATATGAAATTAAGACAGCAAAATGAGGAAATGCACCTTTTTGAACTGCACTTACCTGCTTTGATGAAGATCCATTCCGCGTATAGTGATGATCTGAGTAATCTTGGACAGTATCAAACTTTTTAAAAAGTTGGTACTTCTTTAAGATCTCATCTTCATTGCCATAGTTATCTATGCAAGAGGGTGACCCGGATGAAATTTTAGTACTTCCTACGGCAGAGTCAGTCATTTGTAAATTGGCGGGATCCTGAAACCAGGGCGGATATGCCCCCACATTAGAAGTGAATCCTGTGTAGAATGGATCAATGAACCCTGAATAAGCTGGAGCCCCCGATAAGGACTGTGTCTTAGGGAAAAAATCATCCGTTTCCAATGGCATAGGAAAACTTGAGTAAGGACTACCATTACTACGGCCAACTAGCTTCTTAGTACACTTGGACAAAAAAGACCCACCTAAAGGCTCATATTCAAGATGCTTTATACCGCCTAGTTGGTCATAAAAATTGTGATGACTTGAACCACCGGAAAAAGAAGGCTTCCTTTTACTACGCCAAGATTTAAATGACTTTGAGGCACAGGGAACAGCATCATTTGGGCCATGAGAGCTTGTGTACGTTGAACTAGATGGAACGAACAATGTTTGCGTAGTTTGAGCAGGCTCCAGCTTTAACCAAGATGAAGACTGCTCCGCCTTATGGGGTTGACTTACATCATCAATTTGGGTTGGTAAACTTGAACTGCTCTTCAAAGAGCCTGCCTCGTTTGACTGGGTTCCCAAAATTGAGTGGGCTGAAATATCTGAGGTAGCTGACTTATTTTCACCATAGGTAGATGTCAACCAAGGAATAGGAGCCTCAACTCCGGGAGGTATATCGATATTATCAAAATGGGATTGCAAAATTGTGTACTCGTCGTCATCATATATAAAATCATCATAGTACATATCCATATAATCATCGTCACCGTATGATAAATCAGAACTGAAACCATCTAAATTTGCTATATTTTGAGATCCTGGAGAACGGCTTATCTTGGAAGACTGAACCCCATCCCCGCTGGGTCCCAATGAAAAATTGGCCAAAGGTTCCTATACGGCAAAAGAAAACAGGGGGATCAGAATATACTTGTACCAGCAGTAAGGGAATGGGAAAAAGAGATAAAAGAGCGACTGGGTACAAAGATATCAAAAGAAAACCAGTTACCTACTAGAATAGAGCACATATTTTAAAATCAATAAGATATAATCATTACCTTTCCCTTTTTATTTGTGTCAACTTTTCCATCTATCAGCACGACATCGCCAAAGTCGTCATCCATGTCAACATCAATTACTTCAGGATAAATAACCTACAGTACAGTGGGTTCTTGAACAACTATGTATTTGCAACAACGAAATCTTTAGCAGCATGCACTAAATCCAAGGAGGAACCATATATATTAACACAAAGACCTGACCGAATTATATAAAGCAAGTGGGATGCAGCATCCAAACAATAGTAACAGAGCATTCTGGAAAACAAAAAAGAAACAGAAAATGTCCAAAAGGATGTAAAGGCCGCCTTAACGTGGAGTGTCACAAAGCACTCAGTGTCATGGCAAGGTAAATTTTCTGCAAGAGTTAGATGTCAAAAGACAAATGTTTGGGTAGAATACATAATAGTTACCGAAGAGCCAGTTCCTAAAGACCCGGGCAAAAGAAGAGCAAAAAAGAAAAAAAAGCATGAAAGAGTAGCGAAATTGGCTGTCTACTCTTTTTATATACATTTAAGCACCTCGTTTTCCCTATATATGACCTGATTTCTTTACGTTTCTTGTTTATGTTTTGTTTCACAAGTCAGATAACATAAGCCAAGCCAAAAAGAACACCCCTTGTCCTCTCATCAAAACATTAAGTGATTATTCAATGTAAATAACGATCAACCCAGATGCATAACCATAATATATATGGAGGAAAATAACACAAGGGACCAAAAAATAATATATTTCGCTCTTGTTACCATCTTCCTTGTGTCCCTATCGATTGATATTCGAAAAGCCATTTTTAAGGCATGTAGAATAGTGCATACAATCACAACGATTACTGCCATAATCTAGTGCATGCAATGGTACCACAAACTGCATCACCTGAACAAACGCAATAATCCCCAAGGAACACTAAACCTAAAACCAAGAACAAATATCATTGAGACTAAAGAACGAAAATCGTCGCTTTAAAACAGCACCAGGGAGATCGCTTTACTACAAAAGAACATGCAAGAATGTAGTGATTAAACTAAAAATTGGACAAAGAAAGAAAGACTTCAACACAGTGAATTTTACCTCTTTCTGCTTAAGAGACCTCAATTTCGAACTCCGATTAATCGGCGGCGTTATCTCAACGATATCAGGGTCCATATACGACGAAGTACCGCCCGGAAATACCCTTTTCCTACAACAGTTACCGATTTAGGTCACTCACTTCAAGTACACAGAGACACACACACACACACACAGGGAGAGTTACTTGGATTGGTGGGGGGTGTATCTGGCCACCGGCGGCGACTCCATCGATCAGCTATTCACCGGAAATTTGGGGGAAAAGACGGCTTAGGGCTTGGCTTCAAACCGCGATCAAATGAGTCTCGTTGGCAGAAATGATTTCATGGTGAATTTAGAGTGTGTGTGTGTGTGTGTGTGTGTGTTCGTGCGTGAGGAGAGAGAGGACTAATGACTCTTTTCTTTTCGCTTAACCGAGGGCTGTAGTTATTAAGAGTAAAATCATGGTAGATTGCGAGTGATCATTAAGTGCTTGCCCCCTGTATCTGTTTTAATTGCGTTACTGCCATTGTCAGATCGTGAGGATTTGACGGACGGACGGCCGTGACGAGCTACGTGAAGGCCTGTCTGCCGTCGGATGAATTCCAATCGGTGATTTTTCCACCGTTGGATGAAGCCGACGGGGGTAAGAACTAGGTGGTGGGTCCCGGATTCTGCATGTGGGCCACGTATATGGGGGAAAAGGATAAACCTTTTTCCTTGCTTCTTTGAGGAAAAAAAAGGTTCACCTTCTTTAGCTTGGGCACCAAGAAGTTTCGAGTCAATCCGTCAATGTTAGAATATAGGAGGGAGAAACATGTGGTGTATCCACGCACACTGGGCTGATATCCATGTGTCTTTCTAAAACCAGTTTGGTATAGAAGGATGAGAGCTCAAGGGGTTGTACGCTTACCAAATTTTATTTTCGTTTTTGTAATGATGATTAAAAAGATGTCTTTTTCGTATATTTTTATCTTTTTTCAATTCCGTTTTGGAAAAAAAATCTAAACAGTAGCGAAAAAAGCGGGTGTTTTCACCTTTTCTGGAGTCTCTATTCTCCATGTCAGAGAATATCGACGCAAGTGTCACTGTTCACAATTTTCTGCCACATCCTCTGACGAGTAGCTGCAATTCACGTCAGAGAGCCCCCCCCTCTCTCTCTCTCTCTCTCTCTCTCTCTCATATTTATCTCCTCCATTTTTCACAAACAGGGAAGGGGAAGGGGATCTCCTCCATTTTCCAAGAACAGGGAAGGGTTTTCCACGAACAGGGAAGGGGAAGGGGATAACAGGGAAGTGGAAGGGGATAAAGGGGATAACAGGGAAGGGGAAGGGGAACTCCGCCAACAGGGAAGGGAATTACAGGGGACACGTGGAAGGGAAGGGGGAAGGGGAAGTCAGACAAATGTGGGCCCAGGGAAGAAGGGAAGGGGAAGGGCAAATGTGCAGTGTTAAGTGATGATTTTATTGGGAGAAGTAAAAAAGTGGGTATGAAAGGTTTTTGGGAAAATAAATGGAGGGTATAAAAATAATTTGTTAGATTAAGAGTAGGGTTAAAATGGGAAGAAATGTGTACAAACAATATAAAAAAATGCTAAACATACAAAAATGAATCCAAAAAAGTTTATGAAAATGAAAATAAAAATGGTAAACGTACAGAAAAAAAATTGAAAAAGAGATACGGAAAAAACTAAAAGTACACAATACGATTTTATAACTAAATACTAAAATCTTGAAAACAAAAACAAAATACAAAACACGAAAATAAGTTGCGTAAACGTACGACCCCTAAATTTGTCTCAAAAGAATTTCACTCTCTCCTTGCCAACACTGTCTCTCTAGTCTATACCCAACTAAACCATCCGTCATCAATGTCGGTTTTTTTCGATGTGTTCTGACGTAGTAGATTTGGTCCATTCTTTGTTGCGTCTTTAGTTGTGGTCTGATTTTAGGGTCAAAGTCAGTTGTAGTTTTTATAGTGAAGTTTCGGTGGTTGGCCTTCGTTAAACGTGTTGGTAGCGGGTGAGCTAATTTTTGAGATAGGCGTCAGAGCGTGGGTGTTAGGCTTTGATGGGCATGTGTTGTCCCAATTCCATAGGTTGCAAAGCAACCAGGTTGTGAGTGGTCTGAGGACGTGGCTTGATCCCTCCGTCGGAGTTGTAGGCATGGCAGTGTCGTGAGTTTGGAAAAGTTTAGTAAGGCCCCGTTTGACGCTCATTATTTTTTTAGTTTTTTTTTTCAATTTTAGAAATTGGAAAAAAATTCGCGTTTGGTAACCATTTTTTTTCCTTCTTTAATTAAAAAAATTAGTTTTTAAACTGAAGAAGAAAAAAAAACTCTAAATTTTTTTATTTTTTTTTTACTTTGGTTTTTTTTTAGACGACCACCCTCCCACCGCCGGCAGCCACCTCAGGCGACCACCGTCGGTGGCTTGTCGGCAGTCGCCAAAGGTTGCCGCCGGGGACTGCTGGCCTACCTCCAGCCACCTCCGGAGACTGCCGGCGACCACCACCGTCAACCACCGCTACGTCCCACAACCTCCACCGCAAACCACTACAAAAAAAAAACTCAAATTAAAATTGGGTTATCAAACACTCACTTGTTTTTGTAAAAAATAATAATAATAAACTGCTCTTTAATTTTTCAATTAAAAAAATTGAAAATCAAAAAAAAATTGTCAAATGAAGCCTAAGGGTCTGTTTGGTAACACTGTCAGTTTTCAGTTTTTTTTTTCTAAAAAAAAAGAAGAATTCTGGTTTTTTTTTTTATCAGTAGAGTTTATTTTTTCAAAAAACAGAAAAGAGCAAGCGTTTGACAAGACAACTCTTTGGGTTTATTTTTTTTAATATACATTTTTACATAATTAAACATTATTAAAGGTAATTAAGCAACTATATTACAACGTCTTACAATTTCTTAAACATAATTTTCTAACATTACAATGATTAACAACCAACATTATTAAACATAATTAAACCAACATTAGCTCATTTTAATCCTAAACAAGTGTAGATTGACCACCGGCGGACCACCACTGCCACAATACCACCAAAGCTGCACACACCCATCGATTCGCCCCATCACCACTGGTCTCATTACCACACCGCTGGCACCCAGATTCAGCCACCGTTGTTCGCAGTCAGCGGACATCACAACCGGTGATACAAACTCACGGCAATTACTCCTTGTCGGCAATACTCATCAGCATCACCCATCAGCAACACCGCCGGCAAACTCGCAACACCCACCACCGCACAACAACCTACAGCAACCCACAAATCTGTCCGCCATCTAGAGCACCACCGTTGTCCTATTTTAGCTAATTCCCGGCGCAAATAAAGGAGATGGTGGCGCCGGCGCTACAAGATGGATGCGCTGCAAGATCGTGGCTGTGATCGGTGGCCGATGGAGGTGATGGAGGCGTTGGGCGGCGGAGTCACGGTGAACGGTGCTGCCGGTCGAGCAAGGTGAAAGAGATTGAAAGAAACCCTAGCTTTTTTGGATTTTATACCAGCAAATAATTTATGCATTTGCTGTTGCTGCTGCCTCGGCTTGAATCCTCGACCTCATTAACTGGGTTCCTCAGGCCCACGTGAAACATGAAAAAAAGAGCAAGAGGAAAGAGCTTTTTGCTCTTTTTAAAAATGGCCCCTCCTTAAAAAGGCCTGGCCCTTTTTGAAAAGGCAAACCCAACCAAACACCCCAAACTTTTTGCTCTTTTCCAAAAGATAAAAATTAGACCTAAAAAGAGTAAAAAAAAAAAGTTTGGTTCAAGGGTCTTTAGTTCTAAGGTTGTATTTCCCCTCCCCCTTAGTTGACCCCTCTCCCCCGTCGCTCCCAAAAAATTAGCTTTGAATTTGGTGGCGATTGTTGTAGCCACGTCTGTGCTAATGTTGTTGGGTTCCAGGTGGTGGGACAGAGAGACAGGGTTGTGGTGGTGTACTATGAGTCGCTATTCGTGCCTAGTGAGGCCTTGTGCGGGTATTTGTGTGGGGGCTAATTCTAATTCCTGTTGGAGCCCGATATTGTTCGACGGCAAGGTGGTGGCGGCAGCTTACGATGCTGCAATGAGAATGCTGGTGACGGCGTTGGTGCTCGTGAGCGTTGGCTCTATGTGGGTTGAGGCACGTGGTGCGTAGGCTTTGACAGCTGTCTCGCACAGGCATAAGCATAGGTAGTGGGTTTGGAATGGCTGAGTGACGTTGACTGCCTAAGTGTTTAGTTTGTTTATTTGTCTTGTCATTAACTTTTGTTTCCTCTTATCCAACTGTAAATAAATGAAACATCTTATTGTTTTGTTGGTTATATTTTGGCAAACCAGTTTGATGGCCTTTATTTTAAGTTAATATTTTTTTTTGTACTCTTTCTCTCTAGACTAAATATTATTGTGATGCTTATCAAATTGGGACGTCATTCATTTATGTACGTGACTATTTTCTCACTTGCGCTTGGTGTAACTTTAGATGTATATATTTTGCTTTATTTAACAAAAAAAAGTTATTGAATTTGTTCATAATAAGGTTGATTTGAGAAATATTTACGTGATTTGTTGTCCTTAAGTAAGTGTTAGGGTCAACTATTACAACGGTAATTTGAGAACCCCTTAAACCAACTTTCAACTCATTTTCTCATCTAAACTATCTATTACGTACTTTGGAATGACTAACCTAGGACATGTGTCATGTTTAACCGTGAATTTTGCGTCCAAGCTTGAAGATGACTCCTCCGATGGTACCTTGGATGTGCATAATTTGTCATTTAGTCTTTATACTCCATTTTATCTTAAACATTTGCAAGAGCCTATTGTTAGATTTTCGTTGATGCTCACCTTCATCTCTTATTCTTTCCGGTCTTCTTGGTCCTTTTGCAAGTTTCTTTAGCTCGCGATAAGCCCATTCAATTTTCTCGAGCGATAAACTCAATTGACTCAAGTCACTCTGCAATTTCAAACGTCTTTTGTTACTTGATTCCAAATCCACTCCTTTGGGGCTTCTGTATCAATGCATAAAATTTTTGTTTGATTAATCTTCATGGGTAATTTCGTATAGCATTCTCTGCAAATATTACTTAAGATAAGTTACGCGGTGAATTCTATTGTGGAAATATAAATTATATTAACGCCATCCATTCCTTGTTATATCTAAAAAAATCCTCACATGCGGTATGCAATCCATACAAAATCTTTCATCTTTCAACAAAAACTTTAAGATTCCGTCATGCTACAAAATATTTAAGATTTTACATATTCTTAAATGATGGTATGCATGGAGACCTGGCAAAAAAATATTCGGACCCACGGGTCGATCCGTACCCGGGCAAAAAACTCGGGTATGGGTATGGATTTTGAAGACCCGCAGAAATCATACACATACCCGACCCAAATAGTAATTCCCGGGTAAGCTCAGATCGGGTGGCGGTTTACCCGGATTTTTCATGTATATATAAGGACACAGTTTTCAAACTGAATATGAAAATCCTTCATTTTTCATCTCTGAGACATAAGACTTTTCTCTTCTCTCTCAATCGGCCACTGCCGCCCATCTCACTCGAGATCTACCGCCATTTCGTCTTCCCCCTCACCTTAATGATGCTATCAAGGCCACCGGCGACCAACAACCGTCAAGTCAGCCCTCTCACTCTATCAAGGCATCGCCAATCACCACCAACGACCGCCACTTGTCAAGCCACTGCAACCCCTCAAGCAGGCCATCGCCTTGCTCTGCCGCCTGCCACTCTATCTTTATCCCTTACCCTCAGTCAATAATTGTTGTATTTTGGATTGTTAGTGGGATTTAATTGTTGTAGTTTGGGTTGTTGGTGGGGATTAGGAACGGGATTGTATTTCTGTTTGAAATTTGATTTGTTTAATTATGGATTATGGATGGGCAATGGGGTATGGTATTTAACATGTTATTTGATATAATTTCTAGTTTTAGATTTTTAAGTTTTGTGAGATTGAAAATAATTCTCAATTTTAGCAGAAACATAAACATGTTAGCAGAAAAAAGTACAAGAAACAAAAAGAAAAACAAATAATTAGTTGGTAACTAAAATTTGTTTATTAAAAAAATAAAAATTTATTCATTTACCCGCGGTAATAATACCCTAGAAAGGCCTATTCAGAAAAATCCTGGTAAAATATTCTTAACCCGTTTTTATGTGGATCCAACCGGGTTTTACTCTTACCTGACGAGTATACTCGTTGATGCCAAGGAAAGTAAGTTCGGAGTCGACGTGGAGATGCCACAAGGAATACAGTCCAAGTCAGATGCTGAGTGTGCAGATGTGGGACACAACAAGGGTAAAGCAAGGGCAGAGATCAGGGACTTCCTAGACAGAGTCTGAGGGTGGCAGCGTTACAAGGGCGTCGGCGCAAGGTGAATATACAACGACAATCACGGTCTGATACTTAGGTCCAGAGTCAGGGTCTAGCGTTTAGGGTCCAATTTTAGGGGTCCAACTACATTTCTCTCTTTAAAGTTCTAGAGGATTTGGGTTCTAGAGTGAGAAAATGAAATTTTCAAATGAGGGAATCCTCTTTAAAATGAAATCCAAGGTCCCTTATTTATAAGGAAAGTGTGCCTATGTCATCAGCTGACACGTGTCATCCCCTAGGAGTGTCACGTCACCAGGGGGTCCAAAAATACCGATTCTTCGTTAGACTGTCGGATCGCATATTCACTCGGCCTGCTCCTCACAGCGTCGCTCTGTCTGTCTAGAAAGAATGGCTCCCACAGCGCTGGTGTGGGCAAAGAATCCCCTTGATCTAGCCACCAGTCCAAGCCCTTGCAGAGTCCCACAGGCCTGGCAGCGATGGGGAAGACCCGAAGCCCAACTGCCAGGCAGACTAGGCGCGATGCCCTCCGAAGACTTGCTCCCGTCTCGAAGTGACCCAGGGGTCATAGTCACTTGGAGTGCTGATGAAGCACCCAATGCCAGAGCACGTAGGCCAGTCACGCAAACATCCTGGCGGAGATAGTGTCACGGAGGAATTGCTATCCTGCGAGCCGAGGTAGCATCTCAAAAGAACCATCTACCTGGCAAATGGAAGTCTTCGTGCTAGAACACTTAGAGCTTCCTGGCAGAGATAATGTCTTAAAGAGCGAGCCTATCCATGCAGGTGAGTCCTTATGTCAGAGCACTCGGAGCGCATCAAGGTAGCATTCCGGAGGAATCGTCTACCTGACAGGCCAAGCTAGCATCCCGAAGGAGCCATCTTCCTGGCAAAAGAGGAGTTAAAAAGCTTCTTGCCTATCCCCGCAGGTGAGTCCTTGTGTCGGAACACTCGGAGTGCATCAAGGTGGTATCTCGGAGGAGGCGTTTACCTAACTGGCCTAAGTAGCATCCTGGAAGAGCCGTCTACCTGGCGAAGAGGAGTTGAAAAACTCTTTGGCGGAGATAGTGTCCCGGAGGAGTCGCATATCCCCACGGGTGAGTCCTTGTGCCAAACACTCGGAGCCATCGAGGTGCATCACGGATGAGCAGTCTACCCGACGGGCCAAAGTAGCATCCCAGATGAGCTGTCTACCTGACGAAAGGGGAGTTGAAAAGCTTCCTGGCGGAGATAATGTAATACCCTGAACTTCGAGAGCCGGTTAAATAACCATCTGGGCTCTGAAAAATAAACGGGCACTAAAATTGAGCATTGCTGGGGTGTTTGTAGTGTGCAGGAGCTTAAAACAATTTTGGGGCAAATATATAAATTTTAAAATTTTGGGGGGCATTACTGTAATTTTGAAAAAAACCTTTGGGGGCATATATGTAAATTTTAATTTTAGTGATGAAAAATAACTGAATAAACACTAGTACGTTTTTTTTAGATGTTTAACCAAATTGAGAATGATTAGCATGGTTTTAGGGGCTTGAATGCAATTATATAAATTTTGAGATTATTTTGTGCTTACGTAAAGTTGGGGGCCATTTGTACAATTTTATAAAAAATGTTTAGACGTGCCACCACCTCACGCTAGCTTAGGTGACTAAGTTAGGCTAATTAAGGAGGGTAATAATGTTCTTGGAGATAAGGGAGCTTCGAAAGGAAAAAGAAAAAAAATAATAAGAAGAAAAAGAAAAAGAGAAGCAGACTAAGAAACAGAGGAAACAAAAGAAGAAAACAGAGTAAGAGAAGCAAACAAAGCGAGAAACTGGAAGAAGAAAAAGAAAATGTGAAGAAAGAACAGAGAGGGGAAATCTCGGGCAACTTCTCTCAAGGTAATTCTTGATCAGTATTAAAATTTAGTTGTATGTCAATTTGGGTATAGTCTCAACTCTCTGTGTATGTGGGTATCGAGCGTGAGAAAATAAGTGAGGAAGAACACACGGTTTGTGCAACTGTGTGCTTTGAATTACGGCTTGAATTCAAGTTAGAAGAGTGTGAATGGTATGTGTACTAAGTATATTAGGGAGTAATATGTGATTTTAGTGTGTGTTTCGGTATAAGGTGTGTGTGTTCTTGACTGTGCAGGTGTGTGTGTGTGTGTGTGTGTTTGTTTGATGAGAATATACATGTGTAATGAGTGGAGGTCTAAGGCAGTGTGATGCCTTCCTAATGCTTTGGAGTGGGTTGGACATGAATTAGAGTGAATTCATGAGTGGTATAGTAGGGAGTGAGTGAACAAGTGTTCATGTGTGTGTGTGTTCATCATTCGGGTAAAGTGGTGGGGGAATGATTTTGGGTTCAATTGTGTTAATGTGTGTGTTAAGTAAACATATTTAGGTATTTTAGTGGGTTAGTAATGGTTTCTTGGATTAGTGTGTGATTCTGGGGTTTGTTTGTATGAAATGGGTCTGAAGAAAAGAGTGTGTGCAGCTAAGGTGCTTTAGTGTGTGTTTTAATCCAAATAGTAACTGTTTTTGTCGCTAAAAATGGGGTATTATTTACGTAGTTTTTCACGAATTTCTAAAAATAGTTAGGGTCATAATTAGACAAAGTGTAAAACAGTAACCCCCAATATTTTTATGACCTACGCTCCGAAATTTTTTGGGAATTTTCGGTATCCGCAAAAGGCGCTAAATTGACGTACCGATTAACAAAAATTATCAAATTATTTAGCATAGCAAACAAAGCTATTTTGATCTGAAAATTTTAGAAAAATATTATTTTACTGATGTGATTAATATTATAAAAATCTTGGGTCATTCTAAAGCTGATAGGTATTTATCGCTAAACTGACTTTTTAGCGGTCAGTCCGGATGTCAGTTCGGGATTTTCGGACAAAATTTTTTAAAAATATTTTTAGTCCAAAAATGATATCAGAATGCGTAAAATAGTATTTTAAGATATTTTTAGAATTTTTTCAAAAATATTTTTACACAGAAATACCTTTTCTTGTATGGTAATTTGTCACCCCGAAGGGGTATTTTGGTAATTTTACCTATAATATGTATTTTGAGGTAAATTTACATAGAGTAAGATTATTTTAGTGACTTTACTTATAAAAAAGTTAATTTGATGATTAAAGTGTAACAGGGATATTTTGGTAATTTTGTCACCCCGAGGGGGTATTTTGGTAATTTTATAATAAAAAGGTATTTCTGTGTAAATTGACATACAATAAGGTTATTTGGGTGATGCTACTTACGGGAAGGCTGTTTGGAGTCCGAAAGGGGCATTTTGATAATTTTACACGTAAGGGCATTTCGATAATTTTACGTACACGGTGAGGGATGTTCATTTTAAAAGTATACGTGAGTCCGTTTAAGTTATAATATTGTGTTGTAGTCTGTGTTTTGATGATTCGATTATTTCGTTTAGGTTAAAACTAAAGACTTTCCGGTCAGAATAATTTAGATGCGGATCCAGATAAAGGATTATATCTGAACCCTAAGTAAGGACTTTTGTCCGAATCCTTATTTGATAACTCGTACCTATAAGTGCTCCTTTGATTTATTTACGCCTGTTATTGCATGCTGAGCAAATTTGATAATTGGTTGTATCCGTTTTTCCGGATTGTTGTGCTTAAATTCGATAATTATTCGCAATCGTTTTTGTTGTTTATCTGTGATTTTCTTCTGAAAATTTCGATTTCTTTTGAAAATTTTGAATGTTGACTCATGTCAGTACGATTATTATTATTGTAATCCGAATTGATTTCGGTGATTGAGCTTATGTTAAAGCTCGTTGATACTGTTGATTTTTTTGTGTTGACATGGGTTCTGTTATGTGGGATGGCGTAATAAGGCTGGTCTGAATCCTGTGGGAAAAGCAGGCTAGTACCCAAGTGGACTAGTATTTTAGTACATCATGCATGTGTACACTTCTTGTAATACACCGAAAATTTTCTTTTACTTGTACGAAATTAGTATTTTTGAATAAATAAGTTTGTGGTCTTTTGTTAAAATTAAGAAAATGAATTGGGATTATTTCTGAAATTTTCGGTCGAATGAAAATAGTTTGGCTTCGAATGAAAATGGATTTTTGCTTCAAATGAAAAGATTTTTTGTGTGTAAATGAGCTACTGAAGTTTTCGGTCGACTTAAAGGTTTTAAGTCGACTAAAAACTCATTTTCGATCGAATGAAAGTAGTTTTGTTCGAATCAAAATAAAGGAAAATGGTGTTTTGGAATTTCTGAAATTTTCAGTCGACTAAAAAGGTTTTTTGAAACTTTTAGTCGATGAATAGTAACTTTTAGTTGATGAACAATAACTTTTAGTCGATGAACAGTAACTTTTATGAACAATAATTTTTAGTCGAAGGAATAGTACTTTCAGTCGACTCAAAATTATTTTTGGTCGAATTAAAAGTGTTTTTGGTCGAATTAAAGGTGTTTTCGGTCGACTTAAAAGTGAACCATTTTCATATTTGTTGGATTCGGTCGACTGAAAACTATTTTCAATCGAATAGAAACTTAAAATTTTTGTCTCATATAAATAGTGTTTTATTTCATTCCTAGCCTTTTTGGGGTCCTCTGTTTCTTTTCTCTTCCTTTGCACGAGAGAGAGAGGGGGAGAAAGAGAGATAGAGAAGAAGGCTTAGAAAGTTTGGAAGCTCTAAGGAAGAGCTTAAGGATTTGTGGCTCTCAAAAGGCTTGGAAAGTTTGTTCCCTTTACCCTTGCGGTGGAAAGAGAGAAGGAGAAGGCTTGGGAAGCTCTTGAGTTTTAAAGTGATGCTTGAGGATTTGCATTCTTAAAGGCTTGATTAGGGTAAGAGTTTACTTTCAAAAATTTAAATCAGCGATGGACCAATCGCTCATGTAAGTCTTTAGATTCTTTTGAAATCTGAACTTCTTTCAAATAGGGATAAGTGATTCTTCCTCTCCTTTTTTTTGTTGTCTTAAACTTTGTTAAGAATTACTTGTTTTCAATTCTATGATTTGTGAAAAATCAAATTCTGTCGAATTTGTTTGACCTCAAAATATTGACATACTGATATCGTCATTTTCAGTGATTTATGATCATCAATATTTCGTGAACTCCACTTATTGTTTGACGAGTTCGTTATTTGATAATGTGTTTTTGAAACTTTTGAATATGGTTTGATCTGTCCGATATTTGATAACGATTATTTTAAGATTTTATTTTGGTGACTTTATGAGCTATGTCACAGTGTATATGACTTATTTTTGACTTACCCAAGTGGATTGAAACGTGGGCTAGCTCAGGGGAGTTGAGCTAGAGATCGCGATCTTACTTTCTGAATCGGCCTCATATGTCAGGAATGACGTATGTGACCACTTTCTGAACTGGCCTCATATGTCACGAATGACGTATGTGACCACTTTATGAATGGCTCTCTAGTGTCTGTCTCCGTACTCAGATATATTTTGGCATTTGATATTTGGTTTGATAGTGTTTGTCTCCGTACTCAGTTATATTTTGGCATTTGATATTTGGTCTGGTCTCTGTTCAGTTGAAACGGGTGTGCCTTTGAAATTTTATTATCCCGATATGTTTTGACATTTGAAATCTAGTTTGATAATCAATTCTGGTGAAAACTTTTGTGTCTGTCTTTGTATTTAGATATAGCTTGACATTGGAAATCTAGTTTGATTATCAGTTCCGTTGAAACATTTTGTGCTTCCGAAATTTCGTTTCTCATATATTTTTGTTTTGTTTGATTGGTCCCTTGAGCGACCTTACTGGGCATTTGGCTCATTACCTTATGATTTTTCCTTTCAGGTGATTAGTAGGTGGGATTCCGAATTCGAAGGGCTAGTTGTGTAACCAAAAGTTAGCTGCCTTATATCAGAGTTAGTATTGACATTTAAGTGTATTTAATTAAGACAAATTGGTATTGCTTAGGTTTTATTTTGAAACTCCGTGTTGGAGGAAAATTTTGGATTGTATAAAACCTTTGGGCCCTATGACAGTTATTGATATACTCTTGGGAGTTACTAGTGCATACTCTGATTGACCGTTTGGGATATTTATGATATTTTAAGGTTTTCTGATTTTTTTTGGGAGACTTTTGATATTGTAAGGTTTACTCCGAATTCCAATTATGTGAACGTTAACTCTCCGGGAATTTTAATTAATTTTCGGGACGTTACAATTCTGTGCTTTGCCGAAATGGCATGGCGACCGCTCAGGATCAACGTTGATTTTTTATTTTATCTGATCTGTATACTGTAGCGGTTGTTACGGATATGACTAGAAAATATTATCTGAAATAATTGTGCTCATTTTAAATATTTTTGAGAAATCTTCAATATATTATGGAAAGAACTGTCTCCGATGATCTGTTTACGTTCTGAAATTCTTTGGAAAACCATCATCGTATCTTGGAATTGATGACTTTGAACATGATCTTTTATTGATCGTTTTGGAACCCGTCGTGATTGTATTCGGCAATTTTGGTACTTTATTTATGATGAATTTTGATTGTTCGAAGAGTTTTGGAAATCATCGTTGGTTGGATTCTCGAAAATTGAGTTATAATCTTTTTGTAGTCCTTGTGCGACTTTACTGATCTCTCAAAAGCTCACCCTTCGTTTGGCTCCCTTCTGCAGGTGATGATAAGCTGTGGCAGGTTCGGGAACGGGTTAGAGTCTGTGTGAGGTTCCGGTAAGCCCGCCACTACAGTGTAGCGAGACCCTTGCGCGGGTCGATACTGTCACCCTGTTTCATAAGGACTCGAGCTTAGGTTTTAACAGTTTAAGTTTGAGCAATCTTGTAAGCTTGTGTTTGAAGAATTTTGAGATGGTATCGGATTAAATGTTTTGAAGTATGTGTTAGTAAACAGATTTGACAGGTTTGATGTGATCCGGTAGGTTAACGACCCGAGAGTTCGGGACGACGGAGCTCCGAATTTTGGGGGCGTTACAGATAGTGTTCCCAGTAGAGTCGCCAAAACGATTCCAAGGAAAATGGGTTTGAAGTCGACGTGGAGGTGCCACATGAAATACAATCCGAGTCACATGCCAAGTGTGATGATGTGGGACACAGAAAGGGTGGAGAAAAGGCAAAGACCAATGGCTTGCCAGATAGGGCCTGAGGGTGGCGATGCTGCGAGGGCATCGATGCAGGGTGAATATATGACGACAGTCATGGTTCGATGCTTAGGTCCAGAGTCCAACGTCACCGTTCCCTCACGGTGAGACACCCAACTGCGCCCCTGTGCCCGTCGTCATAACGACATTCCAAGGCTTTAGTAGGTGGTGCACGAGGTGACTAGAGCCACTTACCCTTCATCCTTATCATGCAGTGACGACGTCCACAACTCTCGGGCCAACAGACATCATAAATGCTTCTTAAGTATGAACTTGGGAGTATGCGTGCGGTGCCTGCTCGGGTTCGCACACACCCCACGTAAGGGCTTATGTTCCCAACCTATTTTGGTCTCACCCAAGGGCCCACGGTCCTATTTTATGCGACACGTCACATATTTAATGTGACTTTGGCGTCACGTGACTCCTACCTTAAGAAGGTCGGCCGAGGGGGGTCGGCCACCACCCCTGACGAGGAGGGTCAGTCACCTCCCTTGATGAGAGGGGTCAGCCACCTACCTTGACGACTGTCGACAAACGCACGCGACCGTGCGCTGTCCCCCTCGCATCGGCTTCGTGGCCCCTATTGTTGTGGTCGTGGTCATGCATCATTGCCGCTACGACTGCCGCTCACGACAGGGCACCGTCGCCGCAATGACCGACATTCGCTGTAACGCGCCACCACTGTGACGATCATCACCCGTGGCTACGCGCCGTCGCCATGACGACTGTCGCTCGGGGCCACCCACCTTCACCACGACGACCATCACTCACGGTCGCACGTCGTATCCATAACGCTCGATGTCGCCCGTGCACCGACTACACGGCGTCAGTGATCTGTGGTCACGCGACGGCCGCTGTTGGCCTCGCGCCGTCTCCGAGACTCTAGCTGTAGCCAGCACGCCGACTTCACGGCGCCCTTCACCCACGGTTGCTCGCTGTCTCTGCAACCCCGTCGCCCGCGTCCATACGTGCACACTTTCACCTCATTCACTCTGTCATGCCCATGCATCACGTCCCTGATATAGTCGCGCCCCCTACTTTCTGTCACAAAACCACGCTCCTCACGTTGGTCCATCTTTTCATCACACATGTGCACCTTGCCTTGGTCGTGGAGCATGCTTCGACCCACCATCTGGAGTGTGCAGCATCCCATGGGGACAGATGACTCCTCTGGGACACTATCTCTACCACGGAGCTTTTCAACTCCCCTTCTGCCAGGTAGACAGTGCCTCCGGGATGCTACTTTGGCCTGTCAAGTAGACGGCTCCTTCAGGATGCTACCTCAACGTGCTCCGAGTGCTCCGGCATAAGGACTTACCCGCAGGGATATGCGACTCCTCTGGGATACTATATCCGCCAAGGAGCTTTTCAACTCCCATTCTGCCAGGTAGATGGCACCTCCGGGATGCTACTTTGGCCTGTCAGGTAGACGGCACCTTCAGAATGCTACCTCGATGCGCTCCGAGTGCTCTGGCACAAGGACTCACCCGCGGGGATATGCAACTCCTCCCGGATACTAGATCTGCCAGGGATGCTACTTTGGCCTATCAGGTAGACGGCTCCTTCAAGATGCTACCTCGACACGCTCCGAGTGCTCTGGCACAAGGACTCACCCCCTGGGGATAGGCAACTCCATTCGTCAGGGAGCTTTTCAACTCTCCTTTCTGCCAGGTAGATGGCTCTTCCGGGATACTACCTCGGCCCGTCAAGTAGACTGATCCTCTGGGATGCTACCTTTGACGCGCTCCGAGTGCTCCGACACAAGGACTCACCCACTAGGATAGGCGACTCCACCAAGACACTATCTCTGCCAAGGAGCTTTTCAACTCTCCTTTCGTCAGATAGACAGCTCCTCCGGAATACTACCTCAGCCCTTCAGGTAGAGGGCTCTTTCGGGATGCTACCTTGATGCGCTCTGAGTGTTCCGGCACAAGGACTCACCTACAGGTATAGGCTCGCTCTTTAAGACACTATATCTGCCAGGGAGCTTTAAGTGCTTCAACACGAAGACTCCTCTTCCACTAGGTAGACGGCTTCTCCGGGATGCTACCTCGGCTCGCAGGATAGACAACTCCTCCGGGACACTATCTCCGCCAAGGTGTCTGTGTGACTGGCCTACGTGCTCCGGCACTAAGGGCTTCATCAACACCCCTAGGGATTATGACCCTCAGGTCACTCCGAGATGGAAGCAGGACTCTGGAGGGCATTGCGCCTAGTCTGCCTGGCAGTTGGGCGTCGGGTTTTTCCCATTGCTGCCAGGCCTGTGGGACTCTGTAAAGACTTAGACTGGTGGCTAAATCAAGGGGATTCTCTGGCCACACCAGCGCTGCGGGAGCCAGTTTTTTCAGACAAAGCGATGCTGTGAGGAGCAGGCCGAGTGAATATGCGATCCCGTAATCCAACGAATAACCGATATTTTTGGACTTCCCTGGTGACGTGTCACTCCCAGGGGATGACATGTGTCAGTCGATGACACATGCACACTTTTCCCTATTAATAGGGGACCTTGGATTTCATTTTAAAGAGGATTCTTTCATTTGACAATTTCACTTTCTCACTCTAGGGTCCAAATTCTCTGGAATTCTAGAAAGAGAAATTTAGTTGGACCCCTAAAATTGGACCCTTGACGCTAGACACTGACTCGGGACCTAAGCATCGGATAGTGACTGTCGTCGTATAATCACCCTGCGCCGATGCCCTCGCAGCACTGCCACCCTCAGGCTCTGTCTAGGAAGCCCTTGGTCTCTGCCCTTACTCCACCCTTGCTATGTCCCATATTAACTCATTTGACATCTGACTCGAACTGCATTCCTTGTGGCACCTCCAGGTCGACTGCGAACCCACTTTCCTTGGCATTACCCGTTGCTATACTTGATACCTTTTTGCTGGACATAATAATATGATAGAAAATGTGTAACTTTAATTATAATTATTGTAAAGTATCCATCAGCACTTGAATTTTAATTATTGTAAAGTATTTGTTAGCTCCATGATTAGGTTACTTAGGCTTACATCTTATTTTGATGATAACAACATATTAATTATATTATAAAGCTTGCTTTTGAGTGGACTCTTAGTAAATAGATAGATACATACATATCATAAAGATACATTTAAGAAGTTGAATATGTGAATTAAAGTCAAAGGAGCTGAGACGCGTTATGAGAGCTTCATCAAGTCAAATGCAAAAAAGTAACAAAGAATGAACATGGTAAGTTAATTTCGATGGTGATTGATCTTTATTATTATGTAACTAATTTTGGTTTAATACTTGAATTCGTGACTTTGACCTAATATGATCTTAGGACACATTTGTGCATTACATGTGAGTTCATATATTTCAAACAAGTGTGTTTCTTGAAAATGGGTAAATTTTGGAGCTTACTCAAATTTTCTGAAACATATTTTCCAAGCTAATCTTTTCATGCTTTGATAAACATTTTCATTAGCCCCTTTGGTTCAATTTTTTCTTAGAGGAAGTTATGCTTAAAACAATAATGTGGATTTCGTGAGGTCACGAACAATGCAGTCAGCTATATTGAGGCAACATAAAAAATAACGGTTAATTTTGATAAGAACATGTTAAATCTTCATATAACCACTATATTTCGTATATACCCTATACAAATTATTTGAGGAGGCTTTATCGTGTACCACGAAAAATATATTCAATGCCTTCATTAATTAAAGAAACATTAAGACTTGTAATTTAAACTTTTCTCTCTTTTTATCTTCATAATTTTTACATCTGAACAATTCTTAGATTAAAAGTGATATTCTTCAAGTCATAAAATTTCTCATCTCTTTATTGCATTAGAGCTTCATTTGTACTCGTTATGATTTCTTCGTACACAATTAATCTTTGTAAAATGATTTTGATCGAGGCTTGGATTTGTCAAGTTTTGGCTGAGTTATGTAGATTCAAGGCTTGTGCTTGGTGTGGAGATATCACAAAGTGTTTGCAAGAGTTTTAATCTTGACCTGAAGGAAGGTTGTTGTTGATTGTAGTGCTTTTACAAAGGTCTTCCTTGAAGATGTGAATATAGGTTTGAGGGTGGTTCCAACCGAACCAATTAAATATCCTTATTAAGTATCTCTAACTCGATCTCTTTACTTACAACTTTGTAATTATTTGATATTATGTAGTTAGCATCTTGATTGAAATGTTCATCAATTTAGTTGTGATTTATGGTTATGTTTGGTTTGAATTCTTCACTAATTTAAAAGACATGTTCAGCCCCCTCAAGAAGTTGCACCGATAGTAACCCACTTCTAAAGAACTTTGTACTTGTATTTTGATTGCATATTCCTCCATAACCAGAACAACCATTGCCATATTCACCGCCTCCATCTAGAAACACGTACCTGCCAAAAAAAAAAGGTAAAAGCTTGTTTGCTCATAGCCAAATAAAGTAAATAGGTCGTGTCATTATAGGGCAGAGAGTTATAATCCACCGTACAAGTACTGAAGCTGTGGTAAGTCCGCTCACAATTGTGTCTGTGTATTGATTGAGAGGGCTTTTAGGTCTTGACAGACATGCCATTAATTGTCATTATGAGACATAACTTTTAAGGTTAGTTATACATAGATCGTGAGACAAGGGTGAGTTATACGTGTCCATTAATTTATATATATATATATATTAGCGCTATCCTTTGTCTATGTGAAAAACCTAAGTACATAAGGGATTGTGCATAACGACCGAAATGCGCATTATCGTCCTCATGAAATTGCCCAATTGGACCAGAGCTGATTGAGTGTGTGTGCGCGTGCGCACATTATAGTCGATGGAGCTCTTCACCAGTAACATTGTCGAAAATCATCAGCCACCAAGCAGCACCCATCCTCAAAGCATCGAGACCGCAGCTCACATCACAGACCCAACGGACAAGCCACCATCGCCATATCCCTTTACCACCGCTATATCCCACAATTCCCTTACCAAGGTGTGCCATCCCCTACCACAATGATCAACGCGACATCACTGCCAATGCCTTAATCCTTCTTCTCCCTCTCATTGCCTCCACGACCTTCACCATCCTCCCTCCCCTTCCAAAACCATGTCCTATTCAATCTTTGCCTTCTTACTACTGAATGCCCATTTATTTTTATCAACCAAAAACTCGAGTCTGTAACTCTATCGGGAGGTTAGAAATAATCGAGAATAATCAATTGACCAAATTTTGTGCGAATAAACCTTCTTGTTAAAATGCACTAACAATGACAACAAAATTGCATAAGAACAAATTTTGACTCCTACTCAGATCGTAAGAATCTTCCTCCAATAACGTTAGGGGTGACAAAATGGGTGGGTGGGTTGGGTTTGGGTGAGAATTAAATGGGTTGGGTATAAATGAGTGACTTACCCATTTTGACCCATTTAGTTGCGAGTCAAATGGGTCAGTTTTTAATTGGATTGGTTTCACCCATTTAACCCAATAATAACCCATATCTAATTCAATCTCTCTGTTTCATCTTTTGTAAACACAACAAACGTCACTCAACAGCCACCAGGCTATACCCACAATAAACCTTCACACACATTCTCTCTCTATATACTTGTTTTCTATCCCAGCAGCCACGCCACCTTTCACCATGCCACCCACAGCCACCACGCCCATTTCTACCTCCCACAGCAAGTGGTCCGTAACCACCACCACCCACACACGTACTTCCAAATTGCAACGAAAAAACCGTGATTTCAAATTACGTTATATTCTTCTTCCTCCGCCATTGTTGCCGCCATCACACCCACGGCAACCACCACTGCGAGTGCCACCGCCACGATTTCAGATCCAAACGTCACACCCATTTCAGATCCAAACATCACAGGTGGTTCAGATCCAAACATCACAGGTGGAAGATCGATCATCCTTCGCCCAAAGGCTTTCCAGATCTGAGCCAAGATCCATGCCTTCGCCGGAATCATTAGGTGAGGTCGTTGCTGCAGTGACACTAGTGGTGATGAAACCGCTGCGTTGGCGGATAACGAGGGAGTGACGGCAGCGACGGTGGTGGTGATGTAGGGCAGAGATGAGTGGCCGTCGGGGGTGAGTGGAGATGATGACGGCGCTGGTTGATGGGAGTGGCAAGCGACGGTGGGCTTGGTGGTTTGCTCAGGGAAGAAAGAGAAGAAATGGACAAGTGAGGGATTGGCCGAGAGAAAGGAACGGACAGCTGAGTTACGTGGAAAGTTATAAGACAATTAGACAAACAAGTAAAAAATATTGATGGTTAAATGGGCACCCATTTATAAACCATGAAAACCAATGGGTTGGTGGGTTACAAACTCTTTGACCCATTTATATCCAATTATATAAATGGGTGGGTTTGGGTAATTTTTAAGTGGGCGGATTTGGGCGGGTTAATGGGTTTGAGTTGTGATTGTCACCTCTAAATAACGTGTATAAAGACAATTAATAGTCGTTAAATGTTTTTAATAATTTTTTTCCTGACACCTTCAGCGACAATTACTATTATTATTTTTTTATTGTCACTAAATAAAAATTATTAAAAAAATTTAAAGACGACCGATTAGAAGATAGGGAAAAAAAAAAATTCGACCGGATTATAGCCAAAGTTTTTCGACTTTCATGCAGCCAAAATATAGAAAATCAAGCCCCACCGCTACGCCCAGTTCAAACGGTGCACGAGCCCTTCCTTACAACCGAAGCAAATCAAACGGATTCTTATTTTTCCACTCATATATATAAATAAAATCCCCATATTTCCCCCCCAAACAGCAGAATAAGTATAATTTCCCATTCTTGTTGATTGATCTCTCGTCTCTTTACGGTACTATTTCACACATAAAAATGGCAGGGAGATCGGCGGCGATGATCGTCACGAACACACCGGCCAGAGATCTCGCCTACACCAATTTGGCGTACTGCTCGCCATCCGATCTCCGCAACTTTGCCGCCCCGGGATCCAAGCTCTACTACGCTCTCATCGCTGATTCCTTCGTCCTGTCTTTAGCATATCCTTTCTGTAAAATAAGTTATTCGATACTTTGTTATAGTTTAGTATTTTGATGTGTGTCATTTACTTATTTTCTGCTTTGAACTTGTCTGATTTGTTGATTAATGCCTTACGCAGTCATTGTTGGCATTTCTGTCCAGTTTCAATACCAATGTTTAGCGATTGCCTCCTGTTTGGTTACCCCGAAATTTTTGAACGATAAAGTTCAAGTAGTGAAGAATAAATTAGTGTCTGTTAACATTTCTTTCTCTCGATGTACTTAAGTAATGGTTTTATTTTAGTGCTTGATGTGTGGAACATGCCAATTTTCTGCTTTTTTACTCGTCTTCTTCGTTATTTAGTTTATCAGTCATTGTTTGCACGTGCATCCATTTTGGTTTCTCCAAATTATGCGAACCATAAAATTTAACTGGAATTTAGAAAGATCTGAAATGACCAAATATCTAAGCTAGTAGTTTTTTGCTTTTTCATTTGAGACTTTTTTCGTTTTCAAACTCCTGAGCAAAGTTAGGGTTGCGTCAAGGCTCACCGTGTACTTATCTGACCTGGCAAGTACATTTTGGCCTCTCTCTCTCTGACTGACCCTGTTGGAGCTTTGGGTGATTTTGGACGCTATTTTGTTATTTTACTGTCACCCATTCGTCTCAGTTCGTTAGAGTTTGTACAAAGTGTTACCAAATTGTCAAAAAAGATGTTAATATATAAGCAAAAGTTAGGGTTCTCCCCTTCTATTTATTACCACGTTCGTTTTATTCTGTTATCTACTTACTTGAAAAGGAAAAAAATGAATGTGCGTAATCAGCCTATGGTATTGGTGTGGCCGTATAGTTGATTTCTGATTTCAGATTTCTTGTTTATACTGTCTTTTGTTGAGTAACCTATGTATTGCTTACGGGGTCTTCTCAACATGTCAATTACTGCAAGCAGGTTGCTAAAATGCTGGTAGTTTACTTATTCTCAAGCGTTCAACCAGTGTAGTGTGCAAGGCTTCACAATAATCTTATGCAATTCGTCCAGTCACATATTACACATGTTTATAATGTCATAGGATACTGTTACCTAGAAAACACTTTGGTACAATTTTGTTTTAGAGGATATCCTTCCTTGTTTCTTTAATTCAAAACATACTGCTCATGAAAGCATACCCAATGGCCATATTGGTCTTAATGCCGTTCAACGTCGCGTTGCAAAAGTTTCTACTGGAGACTCTTTATCTGTGAGCAGGTAAGCTATTTGTAACTTCTTGAATGACTATGAATGCTTTTTCCCCAGTTCTTTGATGTTTTTATGACGACATCCTCCTAGGTATGTACCACCTGATTATTGCAATCTTGCGTTGCTTACTCTCGAGTTGGAGTTTGTCAAAAGAGGGACTAAAGATGAACAGGTGGGGTTTCTTCCTTTTCCTTATGTATGATTATGCGCAGGATGTTGCCTTTTTAGAGAACTGGTATATGGAAATAAACTATATCGCAATTCAATTTTCAGAAACTTTCATCTTTTGGCATTGTGATATAAACTCAGCCATGCACCACTTTCTTTGCTTCACATGATTTCGGATTTTTTGGCTCAGCAGTTCAGCTGAGATATGTACTATTTGCAGATTGATGCCGTTCTCTTAGCTCAGCAGATTCGGAAGAAATTTATCAACCAGGTTAGAGATGCATATCAACAAAGTTGCTGTTATGGGCAACGCACGCATTTCCTTATCGTACTTTGTTCCTTGGTTTAGAACATTGTTTATCTTCGGATAAAATTTATTCATATATTGCTTGCGAGAGAAACTCTTTTAAGCTCCTTTAGACATGCTACACGAATATCAGGGGTATATGGTGTTAGTCATGGCTTCTAAACTATTATAGTTATGCATATGCTGCCTGTAAATTATGTACTGTAAAAATATTCTTGGAGTGTGGAACTTTTTTTAAACAAGCTAATACAGTATATCCTTGAATTTTTAATTCTACATTACCTCCTTCCTAGCAGTTGTCCTGCACAAGTATTGACTGATCATATACGGAAAGTAATTTGTATTTGCCTTATTATTTGGTTTGCCAAGTATTATATATGTTTAGCTCTCAGTTCCAACTTGCGTGAAAGATAAAGTTGAGTAGTCAAAGAGTATGCCAACTGTTGGGACAAAGGAACTATATGCGTCAGTGGAGTCTGTAATAACTGGGCATTCTTGTATCCAGACTTGTGGTCAACAGATTGACATAAAAGCAAGGAAACATTCCAATCAGCACTTGTGCAGGACATTCTTGAGCATTTTCCACGTATATAGAAAGAAGCAGTCTAATTAAAAATTGTGCAGGATACTTATAGATATTCATTGCTCTCATTGATATCTTGTTGTTTTCATCAGAAGCACACAGGATTGCTACTGGAAACACTCAAATGTGTTATACTCACCTCATTGTTATCTATCTTATTTACATATTTATAGAAATTTATTCGGTGGTCTGATGACATGCAGGTTATGACAACAGGACAGAGGGGAACACTTGAGTATCATGGCACTGGTTACTACTTCCTAGTCACTCAGGCTGCTGTAGAGGGGCAAGAAAAATCAAATAACATTGAAAGAGGAATGCTTTCAGCAGATACTTACATTATCTTTGAAGCATCAAATTCTAGCGGAATAAAGGTATTTCTTTTTGGTCCACTCAAGGGGCTAAGCACCAAACCTACTCGAAGAGAGAGGTTTTTTTTTTTTTTGGGGAGGGGGGGGGGGGGGGGTTATAGAAGGGTATACCCACAACATAGTAATCATTCTGGTTAATATACCAGTCTGTATCTATTTCCGCACGATGACCTCAAACAATTCCAGTACTTGGCTTTTAGGTCTCTGATCTGCAGATTTCTTCGAATGTACCTTCCTTTCTAGTATGAAATTGTTGAGATACACTGCATGCCAACAATATCTTTCCAACACGACTTGGTGATACCCATTTCTCCGCGAAATTTCCAGCATACGCTGCCACCAGTTCTACCGTAATGACTATTGTTGCCTTTCAAAAGCAAGGCAAGCATATTTCTTCTCTGGGATTAGACCTCCTACACCGTCTGTTCCAGGATCCCCCCAACCTGAGAAAGGGATAGTCTAATCCATGGAATTTATCAACGTCTCTCGATTCGTAGTTTGTAATTTCACATAATTCATTTAGCCTGTTATAGAATAACAAAGTTCAGTGGGAGGTAGTTTTACGTCTCCATTATGCACCTTTTTGTTTCTCCAGTACCAACATGAATTAACAGCTTCAAATTGAAGATCTTAAAATCTCTACCAACACTCTTAGCTGCCACATTCCAATCGGCCCACTTTGGTAATTTAAGCATTGCAAATTTGACTTTGAAATATTGATGGAACCATCAGAGTCCTCCACAGATGTGGACATGAAGCAATTTATAATGTACAAAACTTTTCACTTTTTTAGTACTTTAGTCTGTCATACCAACTTTACAAAATGCGCCAATGCTCTGGGCCTGACATATTCCAAACACCAACCCAGGCCTTCTTTTGTTGATTTCAAATCTTGGTCATGTATATTTAAGAGAAAATTTGGCTGCTCAGACATAAAGTGTCTGTTTAATTTCTTCAGATTATTGTTAGGCTACATTCCCTGTACTAGGTTTCAATCTTTTATGCCAAACTGCCAATAGTAACTCGTTAAGGGGATTGTCGGTCTGGTTGAAACTTTTCTTGGATAGTTGTTAGCTTGTTTCCTTCCCTTCCCTTTTCTTTTACTATTATTGCTTTCTTTTCATCTAACAGTACATTGTGCGTTCTGTGCTCTATCTACTGCAGATTGTTAACCAGCGTGAAGCTGCTAGCAGCAATATCTTTAGGCATAAAGAGTTTAATCTTCAGTCACTCGGTATTGGTGGTTTAAGTGCAGAATTTGCGGATATATTTCGAAGAGCTTTTGCCTCTAGAGTTTTTCCTCCACATGTGACTTCTAAGTAATATTATACGCTCTGCAAAGTCTCATAATTATAGTGTTTTTTTTCATGTATATAGTGGTTCGACTGACTAGTCCATTTTATTTTTAATATATTTGGTTGGTGTATTTTAGACTGGGCATCAAACATGTGAAGGGAATGCTGCTCTATGGACCTCCTGGTACTGGCAAGACTCTAATGGCTCGCCAGATAGGAAAGATGTTAAATGGCAAGGAGCCAAAGGTATACAAGCATTTCTTGGCATCCTTTTCTATTACCGGGGAATGTATTGTTAGTTATTACTGCTAACATTGTTTTGGAGCATTCTATACCTTGTTTGACACATGGACTAAATTCGGTATTCCACAAGTTATGTGATCAACCCTAGTTCACCTTGCCTACAAGCGCTTTTGAGGAAAAAAGGTAGCTGATTTGGTGATTTTCTACTGCTTTTATAGATAATTAAACGATACATGACATCCCACAGGGATTACGTACATACTACATGAGCCTGTATGTGGGATGCAGATGCAAGTTTCATCTTTTGAAAAACTAGTATTATGGTTTTCATTAATAGATTAAGCTGTTGACTTATGGTAATTTTATTTTCATACGTGAACTTCAGATTGTAAATGGGCCTGAGGTGTTGAGTAAATTTGTTGGTGAAACTGAGAAGAACGTAAGGGATTTGTTTGCTGATGCTGAACAAGACCAAAGAACCCGAGGTAAGAGGACTGTGCTGGCCAAACTTTTTGTGCTTCCAGTTTAATGTTTTTATTAACATTATTTTCCAGGGGACCAGAGTGATTTGCATGTGATCATCTTTGATGAAATTGATGCAATTTGTAAGGTAAGCAATTTCATAACCTATACTGAAGTTCCTCTTCTGTTTATGTTTGAGAGAATTCAGAGCATCACCTGTCTAAAACTAGATGCATTTGCATAGAACAATATTGCTTTGTCTTTGCTTCCGCTAGGAATAGTTATCTTCATTTCAAGTGTTGATATTTAGGTTGCACCGCATTGGCAATCAAAATTGTAGTTTAAAATGTAGATTTTTCATTATAACAACACAAGTCTGGCATAGTTCAAGGATGTGGTTTTGGCCACCGTATCGGTTGTGAAATTTTGATTTTGCTTTGCTTTTGATGCAGTAGTTAGAGGCCCGCAAACATTATGAAATTTAGAAGTATCGGTTAGAAGTCTCTCCCTCCCTCCCCCCCTCAAGAAAGAAAATAAAAGAAGCAGAATACAATATTGCATTTATTTTACAGGATAGTTCTCTGACTTTTTCTGTTTTTCCCTCTAACTCCCCGTAATAGGTGTGAGACCACAAATGCATTGAGACACTTAAGTCTCTAGCTGTAGAACACAATCAGCTCCTTTACATATACGTATATACATGTTATTTATGTATTGGACCCAACCTCATCTTCTAGTTTTGTGACTGAACAGCGTAATCGCTTTTTGGTGATATTGCAGTTCAGGTGCTCTTATTATTTTAGGCACTTACTGGCAACTTTTGAGTCTGAGCCGTGATCTTGTAGTTTTGAAAAGGTTGTTTTCGTTATGCATTGGAAGTAGGTTTATCAGTGTGACTCATACTTTGATGCTACTAATTGATAAGACAAGTTGGCATTTTGCTGTTGCATAACATAGTGAAAGGTGTTTAGTACATATTTCAGAGGAAGAGGCTACTTCCACCCTCTAGTATGATAATAAAAATACCCCATACCCAGACATGCCTCTAAAGGGTTAACAATTTTCATTATGGAGACCCCATAACCGTACATGCCTCTAAAGGGTTAACAGTTATCATTATGGGGTTAACAATTACTGCTAAAGGGTTAACAATTCACTAAAATACATTTCTAGCTAAAAAGGGGGTGAAAAAGTATTATGGGGTGGCAGGTGGGGTTGAAATAGCATTTCTGTATTTGAAATTGGATAGTCATCATTAATTTGATGTTTCAAATGTGATTATGCAATTTCAAGATCTTTTGTGCAACTGCAGTCAAGAGGGTCGACCAGAGATGGCACTGGAGTTCATGATAGCATCGTTAACCAGCTCCTGACAAAGGTTGGTTTAAATACTTAAGTTTTGTGGTGGAATGGAGAAAGTAGATTGACAGCATCTCAATGCCAACTTATCTGAACCATCTGATCTTCAGATAGATGGTGTGGAGTCTCTGAATAATGTTTTGCTCATTGGAATGACCAATAGGAAGGATTTACTCGATGAAGCACTTTTGAGGTGAGTGCAGTATCTCAATAAACTGCCAATAGATGATTTGAAGTTTCTGATGCCACAGCTTTATAAAAGTCAAATATTGAACATTGCTATTGCTTTTTTCTTAAAATACAATTTCTGAAAAGATGATTACTTGGTTTAGGCCGGGACGCTTGGAAGTCCAAGTCGAGATCAGCCTTCCCGACGAGAATGGTCGTCTACAAATCCTTCAGATTCATACAAATAAGATGAAAGAGAGTTCTTTCCTTGCTCCAGATGTGAACTTGCAAGAGCTTGGTTAGTCAGCTATACGCTTTTTACATTTGTCATTTTGTTTGGTCCCATGTTATCCACTAAATAATCTGCTGTTGTAGCAACTATTAGTGTTGCACCATCACGAGCGCCAACTTAAGTAGTACGTGGTGTTCAGCTTTGCTCTTCAATTTTCCCCCCTTAGGCTGGGCAAATTTTGTTCTTATTGATAATTAGGATGCCAAGTTAGGCTTTTTTCTATGATTATGCATTGGTTAATGGGTCTAACACGTATGAGTAAAATGTTGGAAAACTTGGTATCTCTTGCCATATGAAAATGCACAAGGTGATTAATGGTCCCAGATTCGCGGACTCATTCAATTAGTTTTCCATGATCCAGCTGCGCGGACAAAGAATTACAGTGGAGCAGAGCTCGAAGGTGTTGTGAAAAGTGCAGTTTCCTTTGCGTTGAACCGACAACTAAGTCTTGATGATCTTACCAAACCGGTGGATGAAGAGAGCATAAAAATCACAATGGATGACTTTCTGAATGCCCTTCAAGAAATTATACCTGCATTTGGTGCTTCAACGGATGACCTTGAACGTTGCAGGTAAGACCAATGTTCTGTATGCCTAATGTCCTCTTTTTGATAAAAATGAAGGCCCACTGGCTGAGTTGAAATTCTCAACCTCTTTGAGTTTCATCTAAACAGGTAGGGATATGATAAGTTAAAGCGTAGAATATATGGAGATATAGTTCTTCACATGCACATGAATCCTACATCTTCCATATCCTCGGTTCTTGCTGGAGGCTTCAGTTGCACTGTGACCATGGTGAAGCTTCATCCAAGTACTCGAAGAAGAGATGTAGGCATAACAGCTGACTTGGATGAAGAAAATCTATGGGTGCCATATACATCATGTTACCTTTTCTACTGCATTTCATAAGTGGCTATGTGTCCTTTTATTGCTGATCGGGGATTTCAAGATGCATTAAATCAGCATCAAACTCTTCAATTGAAATAGATGTTTTAACGCCTTTGAGGGCCCCCTTATTCTTTTCCGGCCATATGCCCCACAACCAATAAAGCAGAACTGGTTCCTACCTTTTCTGGTTTACTAGTCCTGTGTCCTCTCCTTGAGGCACTAGTCATGCTCTCTTTTGTCACGTCCACCCAACATCTCTATCATTTCCTGCTCTAAAGCCGCCTAACATCGTCTCTGCTGACTCCACCGCTTAACGCTACAGACGTTGACGAAGCATGGGTTCTCATAAGCGGTTTCCAGTTGACCACTTCAGTTTAAAACTATTGCTATTTAAGGAGGTTTTGGTATTCATCCTTTCAAGCTTACAGTGTAATGCAACTGTTGTCGGTCCAATGTAGACTAAAGTCACTAAAAAACCCTTCATCAGTGTTGCCAGAGCATTCATTAGACTTGGCAAACCTAATCTGAATATTGTAGTCACTGAGAGGAAAGCATGATACCTTTTTTTAGGTTGGTTGTTTCGGTAGTAGGTGTGTGTATGGTTAGAACACAATTTCTTGCATTGACTTGTACGGGTGTCTTTTCAAGAATCTTCCTTATGTCAAGGACCAAATTGTTGATAATTCAAATGACCCACTAACCAAGATTATCATGCTTTTTATGTGAATGCTTATGGCTTCTGTAATGCTAGATTGTGGTTGTATCTTGTTTGCTTGATCCTTGTATGTTTAACAAGTTTTCTTTGCCAAAGTAGTTTGACTGTTAAAAAATCAAACTAATCACCTTCCATCAACTAAATGTAACTTGCAGACTTTATGGTATAGTGGATTGTGGTGGACAGCACAAGCACATATACAAAAGAACTATGCTATTGGCAGAGCAAGTCAAAGTGAGCAAAGGAAGCCCACTTGTTGCATGTCTCCTGGAAGGCCCAAGTGGCAGGTTAGTGAGTTCTTCTGTTGTTATAGTTAGCTAATTGCCCAAGTGGCAGGTTAGTGAGCTCTTTGTTGGTATAGCTAGCGAACCATTTTGTTATTAAATTTCAATTCTCTTTGACAGTGGTAAGAGTGCAATGGCAGCTAGTGTTGGTATTGGCAGCGACTTTCCCTATGTCAAGATAGTGAGTGGCTTCTCTTTCATGCTTGCATGCAATATTTTGTTTTGTAACATGCAACATTTTGACTCCTTTTTATGTATAGATTTCAGCCGAATCAATGATTGGGCTAAGTGAAAGCAGCAAATGTGCCAAGATTGTCAAGGTTATATGCATCTAAGCTAAGCTTTTGTAAAGCATTATAATCTTGTATGTTTATGTGTACTGCTCTTAAAGAACAAGTTAAGCTTGGTGATAATTGAAAATTTCTGTTTCATAGGTCTTTGAGGATGCTTATAAGTCACCATTAAGCATTGTCATCCTTGATGACATCGAAAGGTAATTCTTCCTCATTTTAGATCATGATCTTTTAGTGGTATATTTGTTTTGCATTTATTTATGATCAGTATATCTGTGTTCTGAATGCAGGCTTCTGGAGTACGTTGCTATCGGGCCTCGGTTTTCAAATTTAATATCTCAAACATTATTGGTCCTTCTCAAACGGCTCCCTCCGAAGGTTTGCCTTCCTCCTTAAAGGGGTGTTTGATGCTATGTTACTCCTTTATTTAGTTTTGCACCGATGTGATAGGATGCTCTTTAGATATGCTTGTGTGGACGTACCTATATCGACATACGTATATGGGAGGTGCTATTTGTGCTCCCTGAAGGTACTTAGGCGCTCCTCTTGTTAAAGGTTTGACATATATGCTCTTCCAGAAACTCCCTTCTCTGTCCCCGTCGCTTTCCGAACAAGCTGAATTTATGGGTTTTCTCTCTCATTGCTTTGAAATTCTTGTTGACCGTTCTGAATTGTCATCATGGGTCAATTTAGACCTCATGCAACCGAGTGTTGAAGGTCAGATCATATCCAAGGATTGCCAATTTACACGGGAAATTATCAGGATTCTAAATACTGTTTCTTAAACACTTTCTGGTGTTTTTGTTGCTAATATTTTTCACCCATTAAGAGGTCTTGCTGATAATAGTACTGATGAAATTGGAAGGCATAATAAGACAGGGAACCCCAATGACATCCTCCACTGCTATAACCTGCAACGCCATAATCCATGTTACCAATTAATGCCCAAGTACAGCTGCCGTGCCATCACCACCACCCCTACCAGTACCACCACACGCACTACCAACCATCACCAGTAAACCTGCACCGCTTTGACCATCAGTACCTACACACAGCCGTTGGGATCTATCACCGCCACCCATTGAAGTGACCAATAACCACCGATTCGGTTCATAGACACTTTCCTCTCATGTCCAATAGGCATCGCCGTCTCTCTGCGACTAATACCATCCCACACCATTTGGTCTCAGTCTTCTCCCTCTGCCTCGACGCCGACGAGATTGATAGCAATTGCCGTGGACAAATTTGAAATTCACCGCCATCAATGAGATCCAAACCCACTTCTGCTGAGGAGATCGAAAGACACTACGCGATCAGAATTCACCGCCATCGACTAGATCCAAATTTACCAGTGGTGAGGAGAATGAGGGGGTTCGTGGCTGTTATTGAAAAATAGTTTGCTATACAAGAAAGAATTGGAAGGTGAATTGGGCAGAGGGAAGTGGTGTTTCTTATTGAAGGTGGTGTGAAGGTTAAAGGGGTGGGGGAAGAGGGAGATGGAAAGACCCGGAGAGAGAAAGGGTTAGGGAAGGGGAGAGAGAAGTTATTGAGAAATTTGTCTCTGAAACTGCTTCTTTTCCCTGGTCACAACGAGAGTAGCCCTTAAGCAAACCCGAGGAGACTTTAACCTGTGACATTGAGCAGGGAAAGGAAAGGCCTTTACCGCCATCTTAACACCTTGGTCTGAAATTACTTGAAGCATTAGAATTAGGGTAAAATGCGTTCGCCTCATTGAGGTTTCCATTAAATACACTCGGTTCCCCACTAGTTCCAGAAATTACTTCAAGTTCCCCTAGTTTGAACTTTTGATAACAAACCAACCCCTTGACGTTAATTTGCTGTCAAAAGTTTTTACTAATTTGACAATTTTATCCCCACACCTTTGCCTTTTTCCTTCATTTCCTATTCTTTTGTCTGTCAGTGGTACTTTCTTCCTTCATCAGCCCATAAGCCACATCCCATCATCGCCAGCATTATGATTTCCAGCTTCCGTACACAGAGATCAAGGGCCGTCGTTGCTGTACAGATCAGAGGGAAGTGGAGGAGTTTGGGTGGTTAGGATTTCAGCTTTGTAGTTGGCGCCTGGCCTTCCTACACCATCAGTTCTTAATTGTGATTAAAACAAAAAGGTAAATCTGAAGGGATGAGGAAAGAAATAAAGATCAGATTTAGCCTTTGCTTTATTGTATATTTCTGATGGCGGATACAATTGACTCCCATCTACGAGGATTCTTCATAATTTGGGGCCTTCAACTAATGGCGGTAGATAGACGCGGGTTTGGTGGTCATAAGATGTCGGTATGCTGGTGGGTATAGAGATGACGGTGGTGGTGGGAGTGCAGGCAGGGAGCGTGTTGGAGGCGGCAGCGCCAGCACGATGAAGGTGTCCGCTGGTTGGTGGTTACGTTGACACAAAGGATATTATGCATCCCCCAATTTTTTTGTTTGTAATCATTGAGGATAATTCTGTTAAAACAATGATCTTGTTTAACGGTACTTAAGCTAGGTAACGGCTAGGTAGCACGGACACAGAACGGACACAAACACTCAATTTTCAAAAAATCAGATTTTGACCGCATTTATTTTTTTATATATATTTTTATATATATATATATCAAATACATTTCACAATCTAAAATAATAACTAAGTCAAAAAAAATATTTCCGAAATGTACTGGATAAATAACTAAGTAAAAAGGAAAAAAAGGAGAGGGACTTTCTTCACTTAATCAGTACTAATGCAAGAAACAACTCTTGACAGAGGGAGAAAAAATAAAAAGAAAGAAAGAAAGAAATGACTATTGACAGAGGAGAAAAAAAAGAAAGGAAGGACTTTTTTTTTTGGTTGGTGAAAGGAAGGACTTTTCAGAGAAAGAAACGACGGGGAATAGAAGAAAAAGGAGATGAGATGAGGAAGAAGGATCTGTGGGTCAACGACGGCGGCAGAGGACCTCCGGCGATGATCAAGTGAGCTCCGGCGATGGCGACAGCTACTTCGGTATCTGCCGACGGCGACGACAACTGGATATGTCGGCCTCGGCTTCTCCGGCGACTGGATCTGTTGGCGACTGAGCTCCGGCGATAGTTCCGGGTCGGTAATGGCTCAGAAGGGCACCTGTGAGGTGGGTGAGAAGGAATCGGCCGTGAGGTAAGAGAAGCAGATGGTCCGACACTGCTCCATGCCGTGTCCGACACTCCTCGGTGAAGTGTCAACACGGTGTTGGAAAATTAAAAAAAAAATAAAAAATTCCGACACCGATTGGCGGTTTCTGACACGTGTCGGGCGGTGTCTGGAGGGTGTCGGGGTGTTCGTCCGTTTAGGACACCATACTTCCACCTAGGAGAGGTGTCCGTGCTTCCTAGGGTAACGGAGAGAGAGGACCGAGTAATTTTCAGTACTAGAAGGGAGCTGAGTGTATTAAATGAAAACCTCAGGGGTGGTCAACGTATTTTTACTCGAGTTAACTTTTTAGATAATCTGTCAGGGTTATTTTTAATATTTTGGCTTGGTGTGCAATATTAAAATATTGCCAGTGGTTGTGTCTGAAAAGCTATGTTACATGGACTCTTCAAAATGCATGAAGTACCCATGTCGAACACTCGACGCTTGGACATGGGTATGGGATACGTGTCCGACACATCCCAGTAGGATATGCCGCTAAGAATACTAGATTTTAGTTTTTTTCTTAGTTCGTTATTGCTTTGAGATGATCTTAGTTTAAATTTAAATGATATGTGTAGCTTAAAACCCCATGTAGACTAAGGAACAAGTAAAATACAAGAATAGACAGGAATATTTTGCCGTGTCCCCGTGTATTGGATTTTAAGAAATAAACGAATCCGACACTTGGACACGTATCCGACCTTCGTGCTTTGTCCATGTAACATACCTCAAAAGGACCCTAAATAATCACTTTTATGTATATCTGCGTGTACCAAATTCACGCAGACAGGAAATGTTGTTAATCAATATCTTTGTTTGGTATTGTTATCCAAAATGAACATGAGTTTGCAGATGCAAAATAAATTTCTATTTGTGTCAGGGCGTTCAGTTTTACAAATACCCGATGTGGAGATTAATCCAACTAAGTCCATGTTGATGCGCGCGCTATTTTATTTTTCCAATTCTCAATTATTCTTGTGGAAATAACTGTTTTCTGTTTTTGCTGTTCCTCCCCTTTATCTTTCTCAAGGAAGAGTTGTGTTTGCTTGGTGTGTGGTTTGCTTGTTACTACAGGGGGAAAGTATTGTTCTATAACTGGGTTCTGTTAGTGTCTTGTCCCAAGGTTATCAGATTGTTGTATCATCTCTGTTAGCCTCGTTTTGTTCATGTTTGGAATTTTTATTGATCCTTTTTGGGAAGGTTGACCTTTGGTTTATTCCTAATCGTTCTCAGGGGAAAAAAATTCTGGTTATTGGGACTACAAGTGAGGTGTCTTTCTTGGATTCAATTGGCATATGTGATGCCTTCTCAGTCACATACCATGTTCCAACACTGAAGACCGAAGATGCTAAGAAGGTATGATTATCATCCTGTGTTTTGAGATTGCTACCTCTCTCTCAATATGTATCCTCTCATGAACTATCTTTCCTGTTTAATTTTTTATATGGTTCTTTCTATGTCAAATAAGAATCACGTAATAGTAAAGTGCATAAGACCAATGTGGTATTTTTTTTCCCGATTGGCAGACCAATGTGATTCTAATGGTGAGAGAACTATGATTTTTTCTGGGACATATGACATCCTCATTGCAACTTACGGTTCTTTTGTTTTTCAATATTAGAGTGTATATATACCCATTTTAGAAGTTATTGTGTGTTGTATATCATGTTTCAGTAAAAACAGGAACTTGTGCATGCTCATGCAATTGTATGATGTTGTGGTCTACTGCTATGTCTGCTGTGCTTCTATTTCAGTTACTCACGTATGGTTATTACACAATTTTGTTTTTATAATGAAGTTGTTCTTTTTTTTATTTCTGCTGCGGCCGAGTAAGGACCATGTTACTTACTTCATTACCAACTGTAATTCTAAGGAAAACTCCTTGTCCTTTTTTTTAATCAAACTTCTGGTTTGCCTTTTCCAACAGGTGCTGCAGCAGCTCCGAGTTTTCTCAGAGGAAGACATTGATGCCGCTGCCGAGGCTCTTAATGATGTAAGGCTTAGTCATCTATTCTTCAACACAATTTGATAGTATAAACTTACGAGTTTTCTTTACTTACTAGATTTCTGTATTACGACACACTATCCTCCCCCCTCCCCCACTCCCCGAACAGAAGAAATGAAAGACAATAATGCCAATAAATTTACCAAGCTAGTTCCAAAAGGTCAAAGTCATCATATTTTGTCTTTTTTTGACTTTTGTCAATTGGTTACTAGTTGAGATGATTTACTCACTTTTTTTTGTACTCAATGTGGTTGGTGTTGTAGATGCCAATCAAGAAGATCTACATGGTAATTGAAATGGCTGCTCAGGGAGAACAAGGTGGGGGAGCAGAAGCCGTCTTCTCAGGCAAAGAGAAGATCAAAATTTCGCATTTCTATGACTGCCTTCAGGATATTGTCCGATACTAGTCTCTTAGGATGCTCCCCTTCATCGCTTTTGGATCCCTATGTACCACAGTTTTGTATCTTCGTATCTTTCTTCATCATCTAATTCATTTTCTTTCCAATTGATCGAGGGACTTGACCTTGGCCCGATTTTTGGTTGTGTTAACACCTCAGGCTTTGTGATGATTAGTCTCCTGTATGTCTTTTGTATAAGGAAATTATGTACACACATATTTGCATGGTATGAGCGCAGCATCTTTCTTGGCCTTAAGCGGAAGATAAAAAGAAGCAACTGTATGGCCCTGGGTTTCTGTCAAATGCAACACTAATGCACATAGTAGAGTGTTGGCTTCGGTGTACTCTGCCTTCTCATTGGATGTAAATGTAAACTAGATGCTCTTAAATGTGGGCTTCCTTGTATTTGTTCCGAGTTAAGCTAGAAATATAAAATATGATTTAATTTCTTTGAATACAGCTTACCACCACTAAGGATTTATATAAGAAGAAATGATAGTAGATAAGTAATATTGAATACAAGATAAATTGAAATATAGATCTAACTTATCATTATCCTAACTTCTTAATCTTGATTGATATGCTTTCAAGACGTTATCCACATGATTCAATAAAGCCCAAAATGAGATCACACTCATCGAAGGTGGCATCCGCTACCATTCAAGAGAGCGGTCTTGAATGGTCTAAGAAATTATTCTTACATTGTAATGGGGATGGTCAACTAGGAGAAATTCCAACCATACGAGAGGTATTCATGTCAAGGAACTTGTGGCCGACTCTCATTGTTTGTCCCCGTTGCTATGTGATGGTGAGGAAAAGCTAGAAATTGCCACAGTTGAGGGTTTGTGAAAGGGTACTGCCCACAGCAAATGCCCTCGTGACACGGCTTTCAGTCACAGTTGAGGGTTTGTGAAAGGATACTGCGTACAGCAAATGCCCTCATGACACGGCTTTCAGTCTCATATATGTCAACTTGACAGCACACCTTTTGTTCTTTTTCATTTCGAACTTTGGCCTTAAGTTGTCACCATCAGTGCCGGTCTTTATCATATTCTACCCTCCTAGACCATAATGTTCCATTCACCCCGTTATTCTTTTTTCTGGTTAATAATAGTAGGAAAAATATGTTATTGACATGACAAATGTCGTCCCTGTGGAGCACAGCTTACAAAAATTTATATTTAACAACATATATAAGAAGCTAACTACTGGCCACGTTTACAAAGTTAAATTCTTAACCGTAGACTCGGTTGATTTGTCTTTGCATGCAAAAGTGGCTTCAATTAGAGGTCTCTTACTTTCTAATGTGATTTTGCAAAAAATTGAAAGACGTGCTAGCCATTAGCGTGGTGTATCAACTGTACAAATGGTCACTCCTTTATTGTGACTCTTATATACTTTCTTTGAGTAGCCGCACCATATTAATCGTGCTAACTTCAATTTTTGAAGTCCACAAAAACAAAAAGGGAGTTTCTCAAGACGATCAAAATTGACCGAAACTCGATTGAAACCTTTGGCGCTTACCCTTTCTCATCTTTCTTACAATGTGGCCTCACACTGATCCATCCGTATGCGTACTATAACCACGATTTTTGCGCAATACGACAAAGCTCTGATTCGGACATATCTAGTATAGGAAGTGGAGAGGAGAAAAATGAAGAGGACAAGCATGATTTATTAGTTTGCTTTCTTGTGGATAAAAAGATGGGAACATGAATGTAAGGCAATGCTTTATTTGACGCATACGACCCAAAAGCAAGGTCGGCTACATGGAGAAGCAATCGCCCTACAGGGAGCCTTTAATTTGTTCTCATCTCAATGATATATCTGAATATGGCAACAAGAATATCAAGTAATTCAATTTTGAAATGGATTGCTCTGTTCCTCTTTTCGGAAAGGGGAATAGATGCTCCATAACTTGTTTTCAAAGCTTCAGCCATTTATGCATGAGGTTCGAAGTACCAAAGACTGTCCTGGAACACTAGTTTTCAAGGTACTGTTCTCATGCAGAATATATATATATATATAAGAAACTTCAAAAAAATTAAAAAAAAAATGCACAATGATGGTAGAAAAATGCACTGGGATATCGAAAAAAAGAAAAGTAAATGGAAGCGTAGAAGAAATGACCAGTTTAGGGAATATGAAGTGATGAAGTAACCAAGGAAATATAGAAGAAAAATAACATTACCAATATTTGCAGTTGATAATTTTCAAAACAGTGTTAATCAGCATCTTTAGCAGAATAAGTTACTGCCAGACAAAAGTTTCAAAGCACTTGTCTCTATAAGGTATTTGGATAAGAAAAGCTGAAAACAGTACTAATTGTGGGATAATAACCAAGAATTGAAGAGCATCAAAGAGGTAAATCTTGATTTGGTTTAAGACATGCAATTCTATACTCTTTTTTATTACATGACATTTTTAAAATTAGTCTCCCATAATTATCTTACATAGATATATGATTAGCACCAATGTACTAACTCAGTAACAATGAAAAAGGAGTGTGTGTATAGCCAAAGAAAATGACTGTAGAAATAACTTCCCTTTGAAAAGTCCTCTTTATTGTTTGAGAGGGCATTTAATTTTTAAATCAGTTTGAAAGAGCACTTCAAAATCGATCTCAACTCCCCCCCCCCCCCCAAAGAGGGTGTTTGGGGTTGATTCTAGATTGGTGAAACCTGATTAAATTCAGATTAAATCAGTTTTGAAGTGTTTGGCAACAAAAAGTAAACTGATTAAATATGTTCAAATGTCTTCAAAACAGATTAAATTTATAATCTTCATTTTCTTGGATTAAGATTTAATCAGTTTTGGAGAATCAGGTTTGACCAAGAGATTTACCAAAATATCCTTACATATAAACATCATTAAATGTTCAATTTCAGTTTGAATACACTATATGGTAATTTTGCTACATTAAACCTACTTTAATCCATTTTTATCTAAACACTTTCAACAATATTTAATCTATTATACTTCAAAATGATTTAAGCTGATTTTAAAAACTGATTCTGATTTAATCAAAATCTAAAGAATTAATCACAAACGGCCACAAAGTCATGTAAATGTCTTAAGCTGTACACGTTGATGAGTATGAATGAGAAAATTTTAAGCGAGGGACATATTTTCGTCTGCATCCTAATAAAAAATAAAAAACGGACTACATTAATGGAGAGGGATCCGAGTTTGATCTCTTCACTAATTTCTAACATTCTCAGTCACTCAACTTCTGGACCTCAACAGTTCAAAGTACGTCTCCTTAGATATGTTACTGTAAGCCCTACGGACTTCTTCGCCACTAAGAATAGAAACAGGAAGGATCAAATATCTGTATGAACAAATTCTGGACTATTTTCTATGGCTGGAAAACACACAGATTCAAGTGGCATAGTTAAGGGAACATATGCATGGTACAGCAGCTTGTGTCTTCATAATCAAATTTACAAAACCTAGGAAATTCCGTTTAAGTTTAGTGACTTCTACGCTTGAGTTAAGAAAAGACAGGCACACAGTGCACAAGGCTCCCGCCACTAGCGGCTCCGAGGAGGACTAGATGTCTAGAAGCGATCAGAAACTACACCAGAAACTCTCCGTAAACAAAGCCTAGTGAGTAACAATCAGGTCCTCGGGTGCTCGCAAGAAACCACCCAGAAAAGCACTTAAACATGCTAGCGATGGGACTTGGAGTCAAGGGTGAGAATCTCGCCAAGTAAGAGAAGATATGCCCTTAACGAGTCTTTGTTTCTGAAAAGAGAAATGAAGATGACATGAGAGGAGGATAGGAGGCCAACCCTCCATTATTAAGATTCCTTCAGACTTTTGTTCAAGAGGCGTGTGCTCCTCTCATGGGTGAAGGGCCCACGGGGACCCCTACTGTGGCTCCTACAATGGACCTGCACCCAATCTGCGCTCTTGCATGAGCATTTCCTCCGTCTATAAGTACCAGGCCAAGCATAGAGCTTGATATATAGCAATTCATACCGCTACAAAACTTCTCTATTCTTCTCTCAGTCGAAGTACAACACTCCCTCACCAGTCACCATGTCGAACACCTGCGGCAACTGCGACTGCGCTGACAAGAGCCAGTGTGTGTAAGTAATCAGTTCACAATTTAGTTTGTGTGCACGATATATGCGAACCCTCCTGTTTGTGCATGGTCATGTAGAGCACATCTTATGTGCTTTTGCAGCTAGACATGCAGAAAAACTTGGGCAATCATAACATGGCATAGGTTGTAATAAAGTAATTGTTCCGAACCCCGTTAACCAAATTCGAATGGGTGATATGTAACACACACACACATGCATGTAAACATACTCTGTTCCATTTCTACCTTAACTAAAGTAGAAGCTTACAGTAAGTAGTTCAAGAAAAGTTATTATTGTACTCTTGAGGTACTGCACAAGCATAGTTATTGCACTCTAAGCAATATGATTTGAATTGCAGGAAGAAGGGCAACAGCTATGGAATGGACATCATTGAAACTGGGAAGAGGTACCTTCACTGCCAATTTTTCTGAAAAATTATTGCGAAAAGAACAAAAAGGAAAAACCTGTACTTTTACGAGCCTATCCTGGCTCTATTCTAGTCATAGTTTTGGTTAGAGGATAAACATGAAAGTAAACACAGAAATGTGATTCAAGTTCTTCACCCCCACCTTGAAAACAATTTGCAGGTCACAGTTTTTGTGAGAAAAAAAAACAGAAGCGCATAAGATCCTACACAATTCAAGTTATTCGAAATACCATTTTTAAGGCCAATTCGATGAAACAACAATGAAGACAACCATATTCTACTCTTCAACTTTTTGCATGGAAGGGAAAGACGCAGAAAGCTTAGAATCCATATATATAGACGTCTGATGATGCTGAATCCCTTGTTGTTTGCAGCTACGTCGAGACTGTGGTCATGGAGGCCCCAGCAGCTGAGCATGACGGCAAGTGCAAGTGCGGTGCAGGCTGCAGCTGCACAACCTGCACCTGTGGTCATTAAGCATACATAACACTCATAGAAGTGGGGTTGTGGTGCAATGAAATAATGTAACCGTGTTGAATAAGTTGTCTTCCTTATTAGTTAGTGTCCCAGTGAATGTTGGTGTGAAATGTGAGTGTCAAACGTGTGTGTTTCCTTCGTCGCTGTGTAATCGTCACAATTGTTGTGGTTGAATGGACTTCTTTTGGTATGTAAATGGCTCCTGCGTCTTTCTAACGGTTTGCTTTAACACTGGTGTCCTCCATAGCTATGAAACCTTCACCCCTTAAACTGATTGTCACGGTATTTTCTCATCCAGTTATCTTTCAATTGAAGTGATTAATCTGAGAGTGGCATAATACGTTTGGGTCAATAACTGCTCAATATACTTAGTTTCTCCACTTTGTGTGCGGGGCAATACCAAGTCAGGTTACAAAGAGACGAATGGCGCAGTTGGTCAGATCTAATTTCACCAACCTTACACTATCATCAATAGGCAGGCTATTTCACTGGCAAGCTCGGGCAATTTAGACTGAATTGCTGATTAGCCACTAATGCTTACAAGACCGATGCGCAGTTGGCAATAAATTTCAATAAAAGAGTTTCAATCACTGCATTAGTCTTTCATGTTTTGGAGAAAAGCAGTTATGCATTGCTCCGCGGGCATCGACTATGTTCCTCTTACGCTAAAGTTGTCATAGAAAGAGGAATTACCAACCTTGGTGAGGACTCGTCGCTGGTTTCATGAATCCAACCTAAGCTGTAGAACTATTTACCAGGAAGCTAACCTACACATATCAATATAAGATCCTCAACATCTGGCGACGTTCTAAGAAAAACGAGTGTCATCGACCTTGGCCAGGATTTCTTCATACTAGATTTGCTCTCAAGGAAAGCAACGCTATCCGAGGGGGTCCATGGTTCACCAATAACACTATCCTATTCTTCACTGCTTAGAAACTGAGTTTGACCCGTAGAATGCTACTCCTTCAACAACGGCTGCCAGGCTAGCATCTATGAACTCCCTATTGAGGACTATGAGCAAGATATTCTCACCAGAGTTGGTCCCCTCTAGGAATCCTCCTCTTGATTAATACTCACACTGCTCTAAGGAGGTGATCGAAGACTCCCTAGAGTATGCATCCAAACCGATCTCAACCAGCCGCTCGTCCTTCAAATATGTGGTGGGAAGCACACCCTATTATTATCTACACGGGAGTCTCCTCATGTTTCCATCGCAGTAAAACTCTTGACATCAAAGTGATGGTGTCCTGACGTGTTTCATCCTGAAGTTCGATCACTTTCATCAACCCCCAAGCCTCTATCTACTGACAATGAGGAGGAGGGGACCTGGGGCTGCTTGCCCAACACCATTAACCCCCTCATCTTTCTCCTCGCAGGCAAAGATAGGAGCTTACCAAAGCCTCCTCACAAGCGGCAAAGCAGGAACATCAGAGCCTATGACCAGGAGATAGAGGTTCTAGCCATACTGGAGCAACCTTAATAGTAGTAAGGACTATGAAATTATTCATCTCGAGTTGAAGAGAAGGGGCAGTTTGACTGTCCTCAAGGAGCCATGCTTCACTGACAATCACTACACTTGTCTCGTCTACACAACCGATGCACAAACATGCAGCTATCCTACTTCTTGATAAACCAGCTTTAATCCATCACAATGTTTGGACTGGTCACCATGCCTCTATCCTAGTTTACGGCAGACTTTCAACAATATAGTTGTCTGAGTATATTAGCAAAAGATTTTCTTTTAGTACGAGAATAGTTTTGAGGAAACATTAACTTTTGGGAAAAAAAATTAGATACTTTAATGCCACATTGCTTTTAAGTGAAAAGGTGAGCCTTCGTTACGTATTTAAATTTTTGAAAACAATTATCCCGCATTGACCCTTGAAAAGAACTTTAAGGAGAATATAAAATAACATTCATTAGGTACTTAATAACATATATAGTGTGGAGTCACATATTTATTAATAATAATAATAATTCTAATGTTGGTTATCAACAATTGTATTCTTTATTGCAATTTTGAAATTTAAACTCCTTACTGACCTTTAAAACGAGTCCTTTCTCGTACTTTTTCTACACACCACTTGCTCACTTTTACATTCTAATTTTCTCACTTAGACTTGTGAACATTTTAGTAAAATAACGGGTGAAATACGAGTGGACCTACCATTAAAGCTAGATTGTTTCATCCTGGGGGCGACGGGTCAAGAATCGTACTACACCAATAGCAAGCAAGAGGAGAGCAAATCGTCCTAAGGGAGTAATGCAATCCGCGCCTCGATCAACCAACAATTCTTTACTTTATTTTGAAAATTGTTCTTGCATTTTTATGGTAACACTTCCAACAATAGTTCCCTTTTTGGAAATCTTGTGAATTCATTTTGTCGTCTTCGTTCTTCAAGTTTTAGGTAAATGTTTACTTTTACGTTGTGAAAGAAACGAACGCTCTTTCAATGTATACATTGTAAGTTAAAATGGGGTATTACTTCCAGGAAGTGAAGTCAGTGAACCATATTTTCTGAGTCTATCGACCTGAGAGATGCAACAGATACAAGAGTAAGCTCCTTTCTCTATTTGTTTCCAGGCCACCAAGTCTTGGTCCTCCCTAATCCATAATTTTGTTTGAGATAAACTATAGAAATGGTTCTTCAACTGTTGGGGTTACGTGCATTTAGGACTCAAGTTATTAAATGTTTAAATTCATTTGGTTCCTGATTTTATTTGGTCATTTTCGTCCATTTTAACTATTAATCAGTCAAAATAAGTGACAAACCAGGAAAACTAACAATAATTCAATGAAAAGAAAACCCTTACGTCATTTTCGTCCAATTTAACATTAATCTGTCCTAATCAGATTTACCTTTCAGTGAACATATGCATGGTGCATTGGTGCAGCAGCTTGTGTCTTCATAATTAAATTTACACAGTATAGGAAATTTCTTTAAAGTTTAGTGACTTCTACTCCTGACTTAACAAAAGATCGGCACAGAGCACGAGACTTCCGTCACTACTGTGTGGAGGACCAGATGTCTAGAAGCAATCAGAAACTACACAAGAAACTGTGTAAACAAAGCCTAGTGAGTAACACTCGGGACCTCTGGTGCTCGCAACAAACCACGCAGAAAAGCACTTGAACATGCCAGCAATAGGACTTGGAGCAAGGGTGACAATCTCGCCAAGTAAGAGAAGATATGCCCTCAACCAGTCTTTGTTTCTGAAAAGAGAAATGAAGATGACATGAGAGGAGGATAGGAGGCCAACCCTCCATTATTAAGATTCCTTGAGACTTTTGTTCAGGAGGCGTGTGCTCCTCTCATTGCTGGAGAGCCCACAGGGACCCCTACTATGGCTCCCCACAATGGACCTGCACCCATCTGCGCTCTTGCATGAGCATTTCCTCCGTCTATAAATACCAGGCCAAGCATAGAGCTTGAGATATAGCAATTCATACCATCTACAAAACTTCTCTATTCTTCTCTCAGTCGAAGTACAATACTCCCTTACCAGTCACCATGTCGAACACCTGCGGCAACTGTGATTGCGCTGACAAGAACCAGTGTGTGTAAGTGATCAGTTCACAATTTAGTTTGTGTGCATGTTATATGCGAACTCTCTTGTTTGTGTATGGTCATGTAGAGCAGATCTCATGTGCTTTTGCGCTAGACATGCAGAAAAACCTGGGCAATCATAAGATGGCATAGGTTGTAATAAAGTGAATATGTTTCAAACCCCGTTAACCAAATTCGAATGGTTGATATCTAACACACGCACACACATGCACGTACACAAACAATGTTCCGTTTCTACCTTAATTCAAAGTAGAAGTTTAAGGTAGTTCAAGAAAAGTTATTATTGCACTCTTGAGGTACTGCACAAGCATAGTTCTTATTGCACTCTAAGCAATATGATTTGAATTGCAGGAAGAAGGGCAACAGCTATGGAATCGACATCATTGAAACTGGGAAGAGGTATTGAAAAATTATTGCTAAAAGAATGAAAAGGAAAACCTATACTTTTACAAGCCTATCCTGGCTCTATTCAAGTCATATTTTGGTTAGAGGATAAACATGAAAGTAAACACAGAGAAATGTGATTCAAGTTCTTCATCCCCCAGCTTGAAAACAATTTGCAGGTCACAGCTTTTGTGAAAAGAAAACAGAAGGGCATAAGATCCTACACAATTCAAGTTTTTCAAAAAACCTTTCTTAAGGCCAATTCAATGCAACAGCAATTAAGACAACCGTATTCTACTATTCAACTTTTTGCATGGAAGGGAAAGACGCAGAAAGCTTGGAATCCATATATATAGACGTCTGGTGATGCTGAATCCCTTGTTGTTTGCAGCTATGTTGAGACTGTGGTCATGGAGGCACCAGCAACTGAGCATGACGGCAAGTGCAAGTGCGGTGCAAGCTGCAGCTGCACAAACTGCACCTGTGGTCATTAAGCATCCATAACACTCATAGAAGTGGGGTTGTGGTGCAATGTAATAATGTAACCGTGTTGAATAAGTTGTGTCTTCCTTATTAGTAAGTGTCCCGGTGAAGGTTTCCTTCGTTGCTGTGTAATGGTCACAACTGTTGTGGTTGAATGGACTTCTATTAGTATGTAAACGGCTCCTGCGTCTTTCTAGCGGTTCGCTTTTAACTCGTGTGTCCTCCATAGCTATGAAACCTTGACCCCTTAAACTGATTGCCTCGGTATTTTCTCTTCCAGTTATCTTTCAATTGAAGTGAAACGCCAGGACTACATTAACCTTTTGAGTGGGATACCGGGATGGTAAGTTTGGGTCAACAACGGCTCAATGTCTGCGGGGCAATACCAAATCTAGTTACACAGAGATGAATGGCGCAGTTGATCAAATTAATTTGACCAAAATCAGTACGATGCAGCGTGGTTTATTTTGCAGTATTTCATGTCAGATCTGGCATGACAAAAATACTCCATTAAACCCAATACAGAAAAGAGATGCCAACCACTATGTCGCATCTTCTTTCCCAACTTCAACTAGCAAAGTTGCCCAAGATCACAAAAATTTAAAACAGGAAAAAGAGCTAGAAAAACACGTGTCACGGTACCATTGAGTCATCGTAGGGTTATCGTAGATAACCCGCAACATTTCAACTATCTCAGATACCAGCTATTAGTCACGAAGGAAGAACCCCAAGTTCTAGACATGACGGTCTATTTTTTGTCTTGTCACACTTTCCGCCGTGCCGTATTATCATCTTTAAGCTACTCATAGACTTCCAACTTGTGTTTGCAAGCAAAACACAGACGAAAACCAAAGTCTCACACCAGCCATATAATAAGCTAAACCAAGTAGGTAATGCATGACTTAGATTTACTTTTGGCATCTTAAGTTTCTTATTCTCTAGCCAATAAGCTACCGACCACTGCTACTTCCTTGCTAAAAGGAATACGTTGCCTCATATATATCTGTAGACGCCATGAATATAAGACACTAGACATTCCCATCTCATTTTTACACTTGCACAATTAGTTCAACCCGAGCGCCACATACACAGAGAGAACCTTCTGATTGATTATAGTTAAGATAATACATAGAAAAGTCAAGCAACTACAGAACCAAAATCCCAAAATAGTAGTAACACCTCTGCTATCAAAAAACCGCAGTAGCCAGGAAGCAGCTGACCATCCCTCAACTTTATCGCTTCATTGAAAAGCAAACAGAAATGTATATCCAGGAGTAGATGACCATGGATTCATCATCAAACACTTACCAAGCAGTCTAACAGAACAATGTAATTTTACAATTCTGTTTATATAGGAGAGAAGACCAATCTTCACAAAATTCATAACATGTAACATGCATGCTAATAGTCAACAGAAGATGCCCATATTTATTGTTGAACTTTCAATATGATAAGTCTACGTATATCCCCCAAAACAAACAGCTTCTTCTACAAAACTGTCAATTCTCATCAGAAAGGCGGCCAAGCAATCATAACCAGTTTCAAACATTGAAGCCTTCGGCGCGAAGGCATTTAAGATGAGCATCAATCCACTTAGAACAAGCTTCTTCACCATGCTCCACAATACATTCATCTCTCAGCTTCTTAGTGTCAGGGCACGCGCAACATATCTTCTTCTTTGGCTTTGAATCAGGTCCAGTTGCTATAGTGGCTGACGCTTGGTCTTTTGGAGGCTTTGACAAGGTTATAGCAGAAGAAGGATTCTGTGTTGGCAACCCACCCATTTCGACAATGCTGAAGAAGAAAAGCAAATATATCTTTAAGGCAAGTCCAGAACCAAACAGAAAACTAAAAATATACATGTGATCCACCTATCATGGAGGTCGCTCTCATGCTCCATGAACACGCTTTGCCACTAGAGGTGGATCAAGCAAAATCTATGAGCTGACTAAAATTGTCAAATCAAACCTACCACATAAATGACATACTTAATTATCGTATGACGCTAGACTATGTAAAAACATGTACTTATAAGGTCTGATAAAGGAGTCACAGTCTTTCAAACCAAATTTCTTTAATAAAAAGATGATCCAGGTATTATCAGCCACCTTACAAACGATAATTAGTTACCAGCAACATGTATATCACACATGAAACAGAAAGCACACCACATATTGTTGAAATTGCTTGAACACAATAAATAGTCCAAATAGGACACGTGCCTTACAATTTTCAGTTAATTGCCACAGCTACATTGTCTCGGAAAACAAGTCCATGTTTGCTGTGTTTCATCTTAGAGGCAGGTGTATTTTGATCGTAAGCGCAACACAGCGAAGCATGTTACTGCTGAAATCCAAAAGAAGGTCCAAGCTATATAGTACACTAGTGGGACTAGGAGATCTTTCTTTCATTTCTCTTTTTACCTTAAATGGGAGACCCGTAAAGTTGTGCTTACTTTTTAAGCATATTTTCTTCCGAGGCTTTCTAGCGTGGGATTTGCAGCCTGTTCAGGCTTAGTATGCCTATGTTTCAACATTGTAGCTTAAATTCATAGGTACGCCCTTTTTCCCTTGTAAGCCCTGGTTACCCTTTTTTACCTAAACAGCTTGCTACAAATGTTTCTACACAGTTGTCAAAAAATCCACATCAATACAACCTCTTCTCAGAGGCAACACAACAAACACCTTCCGGGCACTGATTAAAGAAACTGCAAATTCTAACACAAAAATAGGCAAGTACTTGAACAGAAGTAAGGGGTAATTCTAGCGTTTACAAGCAAAGAATCAGAGCGCTGAATTATAATTGTAGCGAAAAGGAAAAGATAAGTTTGTCCACAAATAAAGTAAATTTTGGTCATTTGATACGCACCTTTCGTCCTTGTTCAACTTATCTTCGGGTTCCTCAAGCCGTGGCCGTATAGAGAGATGAGAACACGATTCACGTTTGCTGGGTATTCAACTGGGGGAGCACTTCACGATGTAAGGAGATGAACTGTGTAACGTCTCGCGTTTGAACGCCGCAGAGAAGCAACGACTTTTGTGGGGCCGTGCTTAGGGACGAAATAATTAACCTTTTTCTATGCATAAAATTTGCAAGCTTTGATAACAAAAATTAATTTGGCTACTGACACAGATTTTTTTATGCATAAAATTAACCTTTTTCTGTTTGACACAGATATTTTTTTTTCAGTTTTAAAAATTGAAAAAAAAAATTGCCTTTAGTAATTATTTTTCTTTTTTTTTCTTCAGTTTAAAAATTCAGTTTTTAAATCAAAGCTGTTTTTAAAAACTCCAAAAATTGATATTTTTTTTCAATGTTGATTTTTTTTTAAACCACCACCACCTTCCCACCCCCGGTAGCCATTGCCAGCGACTGTAGCTGGCCACGGCCACTGTCAGTGGCAGCCACCAGCCACCACAAACCACCACAAAAAAAAAAATTGGGTTATCAAACATAAAAATAAAAAAAAAACTGAGTTATCAAACACCCACTTGTTTTTGTGAAAAAAAATAAATTAAACTGCTCTTTAATTTATTTTTTTAGAAAACTGAAAACCAAAAAAAAAATGTCAAATGAAGCCACATCATTCTATTTGCTCACGTATTTTTTTGTTGCTAAAAATAATAAAAATATATATATATATATATATATAACGACGACCAGTAGGGTGTTTGAGGTTAAAGTTAATTATATTCTGATTGATGAGGTTTGTGTTTAGTAAAAAATTATAAGCTGATCAAATCTGTTTCAATTGATTATATCTGGAATTTTTATTTTTTAAAATTTTAATTTAATCAGTTTTGGAGAATCAGGTTGGAGAAAAAAATATCAAAATATCCTCATATATAAATCAACACTAATGCTCTTAATGCTCTTAATTCACTATTTGGTCTTTTGTCACACTAAACTTACTTTCATCTCTTCTTATCCAAAAATATCTTTAACAACTTTTAAATTATTATATGGAGTTCTTAAAGTAGATTAAGAGCGTGTTTGGAAGAATAGTTTTAAATTACCTTGTATTTCAAAATCCATTCATTTTGAACTTTGTTGATTTATAAATATATAGAATTGCAAATATTGTGTTTGAGCGATTTTGTAGATTGAGTATTTTATATGTGAATTTACATTTGAAAGTTTGAACCTAGATTTTTTAAAACGTGAATAGGTACAAACTAATGAGAAAGAGTATCTCCTTTTTTTTAACGAAAGAAATTACCTTAAAAAAGGGAGACAATTTTATCTCCTCTTTTTGTAGAAAGGATTTGACAAATAATTAGTCTTATTTCCTTAAAAAAGAGTACAAACTAATGAGAAAGAGTACAAATTACCTTAAAAAAGAAATTACCTTAAGAAAGAGTACAAACTAATGAGAAAGAGTATCTCCTCTTTTTGTAGAAAGGATTTGACAAATAATTAGTCTTATTTCTAGAGGGAATTTAGGAATTTTAGCACACCAATTCCCTTTCTAAGTCCCTCCTAGAATTTGGTAAATCCATCCTATCAGTATCCAAACAAGGGATAACGGTTCTTCTTAATTTGATTCAAAATATACTTTTGAGAATCAATCCAAACAGCCTCCAAACAATTCAAACATTTTTTTGGAGACAATTTTATATGATAAAGTCGAGGCTTATGTAAGTGAGCAGATATGACTTGCAAGTTCCCTACATTCTTTAAGTGTGACATCCGACCAATATCAATTGTAATGTTCTATCACATAAAAGTGAACCCGAGGTGAAACTGTTGAGCATACACAAACTGTTGCCCAGCTATATATCACTCCAGGTTTGCAAATGGAGAGCCACATAATCTGGCTGTACAAGCCTCGTTACAAGGTGGTGAGGACTTGATTACCTTTGATACCAAGTTCTTACGAGTCTCCTCGGTGCACTTGTAGCCATTCTTGAACCTTGTGGCCAAATTTCTAGTCCTTAACCGCAGGCAACTCGATGGTGGGATGAAGTTGGATGATGCTAGGCTGGCGGTCCATGGCATTAGTGACGAATATAGAGCCATCAGGAAGGGAGAGATAGGCTTGTCAGCCATGAGAGGACCCTACTTTGCGGCACCTGGAGTCGTCCTTCTTAGTCTTTGCTGGTGGCTTGTTTTTGGGGCTGATGATTCTCGTCTGAGAGATTGTAGAAGCAATGATCCAGTGATGTTCTGGTTGCCCTGTTTTCACTGTCCACAGCGGCTATGGAGTTGGAAGGAACCATTAGCCATGGCGGGAATGAGTGGACCGGAGCAGGAAGGGCAAATGAAGCCATAATTTGCGGTGCGACAAATTTAAAGGTAGCAGATCACTTCCCTGGCCATGGAAAGAAGAAGCCGCAGCAGCATATGGGCGGAAAATTTATGGAATGAGAAGAGGAAAGAGAGGCAGAGCACCAGTAAGCCATTGATCTTGTCTGCTGCTTGAAAACCCTCGGGCTAAATCTTGTAGCTAATGATGCAACAAGTGTGTACTTACCATTTTCCCCATTCCTTATTTGCTCAATCACTTAGCACTGCTTTTCAATTACAAATTTTTTTTTATGCAATTGATGCTTGGATTGACTAGCCATCGATCAGTAACAAAAGTAAAACTTCTAAAAAACTTTGAGCAAGAAAATTGTAAGATTTGCGTTTTTGGCAAGGAGGAATGTGCAAGTATATCACCATTTTTGTTGAGGAAAGAAGAAAGAGAGTTTGATTCAAAGTGAAATACGTGAACGAAAGTATATCCATCACAGGCTCACATACTAGTGAATAGTAATCAAATCCCTATATAGTCGATCTGATCATCTAAAGAAGACATGGCCGTATGTACTTGAGATCTTCAGGACATGGCAGTATGTACTAGGGATCTTTAGGACAGAGCAAGAAATATGGACATTGCCAGGCTTGCCATGGAGAATCACTGAGACAAACCAGGAAATCTGGAATACCAGGGGAAGATGTAGAAGCTCGTGAAAGCACATAAAAAAGTTGACCATTCTGTGCTTTAAAACACTGATCATACCCGTTAAGTATTTGAAACAAACTTCCAATCCATATCAAGCACACATTTACACAAGTCCATAGCACACAAAAAGGATCTAGCATCGCATGATAACTTCAAGAAGAATTTACAGCAATCTACAAGGCAAAACTGGAAGGATACGAGAAAGAATATATCTAAGCAACTTTCTCTCGAAAAGAACATGTTAGACACAGGCTTCTAGTCGAACTTTCTGCACTTCTCGCAAAGCACACATGCAATAATCAGGGTTCTGCAAATGCTCTGTTCCCACTCTTCTTGAATCCCAGAATCCTGGGAATCAGGAAGCACTTGGGCACAATATATTCTTGAAATTGTGCTTCTGATATGTAATAGCTCTGTCACTCAAACATGGTACCAAAGCTTACAATAACAGCAGGCAATTTCATTTAGGACCTATTGGAACTTCCTCCTTGTATATCAAACAACACTTGCAACCCCCAATTGATAGTAACTCTAATCGTACTTCTCTCTCCAAGTGTACACAAGAAAGAAAACCCAAGAAAGTCCCAAGGAAATGTCTCCCACAACCAGCCTCAGCCAGTCAGGGCTAAGATCTTCAAGCTTCCTCTCAAAGTAAATCCTCCATATTGCCATAGCAACATGTAGAAGCACGCATCCCTTAGCAAAGAAGCTCTGGAAATGGCAGTCCTTGACAAATGCCACCATGAATAAAAGAAACCCAATAGCAAATAAAAGCAACCCAGAAAATGAATCAGAGGTTCGGATTAACAACTGATCGTGGGGCGTAGATCCCAATAGCTTGCTCGCAGTCTCGCTGCCATGGCTCAAAGCAAACACCTCATTGGAGTAGAACATCATTACAGTTCCGCAGGTTAGGGCTACCACGGAATGGAGAATACAGATAAGGAAAAAACCAGAAGAACCCATATATAAAGGCCTAGGCTTTCGATTCAGCTCAGCAATTATGCCCGAATAACCACAACCCATCGAGCCTCTGACCCGAACGTCCATTACATGATCGTAAAGAAGATAGTGAACCCAAATTTAAAATGAAGATTGAGTAAACCCCATCGATTTAAACCCTGTTCCTGTTTTTGATCAATTTCAACCAAAACTGAAGAAACCTTGAATCAAGACTACTTCACAAGGATCAAATGATCTACTCGATAAAAGCCAGATGGATCTTTCCCCACATCTCCAACAATCAGAGTAGAATCAGCAACAAATAGCTGAATACAGCACTCCTACAAAACCCAACTTACACTTCACAATAATCATCATAAACACCCATAAATCAAGGTCAGCTCCTCCACAAACAAATATGGTCTTACGAAGGATGGCGAGAGTGATGACCAGAAAAAGGCTTGGATACAAAACCCCAAAAGCCCAACGAATATGAAACCTTCGGGATCCAATGAAAACTGAAGAAGGGGTTTATGAAAGGAGGGGGGGAATCTTGATCGCAGGAAATGGAAAAGCGTGATCTGGGATTGGCGTTAATGGTGGGGAGGATGTCCTTTAACAAAGACCTTCCAGCAGATTTATTGCTTGATTGAGGATCAACCAAATGGAGTATTAAATGTGGAGTACCTGAGATATGTATGATGTACCATACCTTGCTGACGATGATGGGCTATATAAATAGAAAGACATTATCTGTTTGACTGGGAGGAGCCTCAAATATTTGATTAGCTTTTCGAGATTTGCTTCAGTCCATAACCCATATTATTATTATGCAGGGAAAAAAAGGCCATTTTTCCAGGACCCCTAGAGTGCCCCCCCCTTTGCCACTCCTCTTTTCTCATTTTTCAAATTCTGTAGACGGACTCGTGAATCTCAGTAAAATATTCTTCATAATTCTCATCACTGTTATGGATATGGTTGTCGGCAGCATCCCGCAGGGCCACTTCTTAATATCAATTCATATTTGAATGTTACTCGTTAATCAAGGGAGTCATCACATAGAATCACGATACCTCTTTTTCTCCGTAGTTACAGTATTTTGCTTTTCTGGTTAAGCTGAAGAATATATTTTACTCAGATGTTTTTTTAATTACAATAGCAGCGATACTAATTTTCAAAAAAGTGTAAAAATGATCTGTTCGGTTTTGAACGATATTAGTAAGTTATTCACAAGCGGTCTGCAAACAAGACGGCACAAAAGGCAAAAAAAATCAGAATGTTGCAGCTTCCACCAATTGGATCGTCAAAAAGGCTGCTCTGATTATTATGTTGCGTTGATTCTTTAGCTCTAAGCTTTGACCTTCTAAACTTTACTGGTTTTGCAATGTACAATCCGACAAAAATGATATCCTTCGAGAGCAAAAAGTTAAGTATCATTCAGTAATACGGCATTTCTTTTGTCCTGATTCAACGAATATTTTCTAAAGTGATAACTTGACTGGGTATTGTTACAGCTTCATTCTTTCTATTTTTTTCCCAATTTTTTCTCCTTTAAGCCTGGAAGGCGGCATATGAGAAACAAAAAAGACCAGCAACAACAGATGAAGAATAACAAGAACTCTATTGGAATTATTTCGAGTATTGGTATTTACAACTGAAATGGATATATGCTGAGATTTCCAAACAAAAATTAGAGCCGATTTTCTCTTTTGTCAAAACGCTGCACGTCTGCCAAATCCTCCTAACTCTTTTAAAATAATTTGTGGGTAAAAAGGAAGAAAACTATTTTGCACAAAAAAAAATGTTCAGATCGAAGTGTTATCCCGGTTACCGGCAATAACCTTCCGGTGCCGCCTTGAACCTGATCTCTTGTCTCCTTTTCGCTTGATGGGATTTTTCTTCACCGGAGTCCTACCGGCTGCACTGCCACGAACCAGAGCTGGTGGGGGATAACTTGTGTAACCCCCAGCTGGAGGAGCCTTTTGCTCCAACAGATCTCTGTGGTATGCCTATGCATCAAATTCAGATCATCAGACGACTAAAGCTAATTTAGCATACATAAAAATCAACATTCTGATGCTAGACACTTCTTCTGGATAGCCCTGACATCACTTTAGGTACAAGATCTACCTGACTACATATAATGCTTGCTCCTACGGACAAAATATACTCAACCCACAGATCCCACAGATCATATGAAAAGTGAACATTCAAGTGATCCACGCACAACAATTAAGTATTACTCGTCTAATCATTACTCATGACGGAGTGAGGCACGATCTAATATTGCACTCCATAAGTATATACAGCAAAGAACGGCGACCCTTTCCATTTTGTGCAATATAAAGAGACTGACCCGGCAAAAATTCTCATCCGAGAATCCTCCATTGGTAGAGGTTAAGAAATTAACCACATCCCATCATAGAGCAAAATTTCTAATCCACTCCTAGGGCTAAAGATGAATCAGGGTCCATTACCCGTGTAAAAAAAACCAACTTTGGCATCATGTGTATTACCTGTAGCACAAAATTCCGCCTTTCACAGTCCATGAACATGTTGACGCTCCAATTTACCTGGGCCATTATTTTGTCCCTCACAGTGGAAAAGCTCAACTGGTCCCTAGACGTAAAACGATCAACTTCATTGAACCATTGACAGGAGAAAAGATTCGTAATTGGAATGTGTTCCCTTATAAGCACACACCCTTCAGGAACATCTGGAAAATTTTGGTCATAAGCAAGAAGTCCAATTTGAGATGGAAAACGGGACAAAGCCACATATTACCGCAAATTAAGCACCCTACCACTAGTTATAGGAAGCTTGGCTTCAGAATATGGTGTTAAACCATCATTTTTATAGAAGTCAATCTGGTAATCAATGGAAGCATTGTCGTATTTCCCAGCAGCTTTATTAGCTTCAGCTTCTTCAAACACATCGAAACGTCTGTAGTGTCTTGAAATAGCGAAAGTAGCATTTTGTCGCCACAAGAACCTGAACGCGATCCATATTTTAGAGCAATCAATGATTAAAACAGAATCCCGATATCTCTGACATAGAGTTGAAGTAAACAAAAGGGAAACATCATATCCATGAGTTACAATACAAAATACCAGACCAAAAGGCAAAAATTCATTTAGATTTTCCGGTCACTTAAATTCGAATAGCCGTGTTCATCTTTCTAGAACTCGAATGGCCATTGAGGGATATTCGGAGCCTTGTCATGTTTCTTCTAATATGGTCATTTCACTAATTTCTTTAAAAAGCACATGCCACAAGTCTGATACCCAAGTGCCATTTATCAAACTCAATGAAACACAACATTGATCCCGCAGGGTCTCTCCTTGGAACATCTATCCTAGCATTCAAGGTTCAAGAAAGATCGACACAAACAAAGGCCGCAAGTTACCACTAGCAAAGCTTAATCCCGAAGGCAATAGACCCAAAATGTACATTATCTGCTTTCAATCATGCGCAATGCCGCGGCCCCTTTCGCAAGTGGAGAGACAAACCAAAGGTGCCCACTCGGTCACAAACAGCATAGAGTGCTTGCCAAGATGCACATCCAATGGAGCCAAATGCAAGCTGCGAAACTCAATTTTGCTAAACCAAACTCTGGTGCCATCTTAAGTAACGACTTCCTCTATTAAAATCTTAAGCTGGTAAAGAGTAGATTGAACAATGAATATCACTCCTCACATAGGAGCCGCCCATAGCATGTAGGAAGGCAAACCAAAGGTTCACACCAGGGCACATAAATAATAAAGGGCTTAATAAAATGGGACCAAATGCAAGCTGTGAGACTTGAACCCACAACTTGCCAAACCAAAGATCTGATACTCCATGAAAAGTTAACACCCGCTCTAAAAGCTTTAGCTAGCATATGGTGAGCTCAACAATGTAATCGTTGTTCAACAAAAGGTGAAATGTACCTCTCAAGAATTTGATATGGATCCGCAACAAGTTGAAGCTTGCCATCAATCCATATAGAAAATCGGATATTGGGAAATAGCCGATGTAATAGAAGCTTTGGGACCTGTCCACAAGCGGCTTTCAGTTCACCTTCAGTTCATATATAATGGAACACAATGAACTCCTTACAACTATTTTACCAATAAATGAAAGGGATCTAAGTGAAAAGTAGAGCCTCACTTTGCCCCAGAGATAGCATAATTTATCCTTTTCTCTGTACTCTTTTTCCTCCTTTTTTTTTCTTGGTTCTTGAAATTAAAATCAATTTTGCTATATAACCAGAATCAGTTGAAAATCATCCTTTCCTAGTTTGTACAATTTAACAGATGCTATTATCCTTTACTCAAGCACAAACAAGGAAATAGTACATACTCTGAACTCGCAAAAAACACCAAATAGTAACTACGCAGAAGCAAGAATGCAAAACTATTCACAAACCTATATAATCTAGCAATAATAAGTACTTTCTGATTGTAGACAATGTACAGAATGTTGTAATACCAAAAGAATGTCTTTGAGTGCTAGCAGCCATACTTCCTAAATCACACGGAAATCTCTCTCTGCCCTCTTTCTCTTCTTGTGTTGGCTGTGTTACATGGACTCTTCAAATTGCGAGAAGTACCTGTATCGGACACTAGACACTTGGACATGGGTATGGGATATTTGTCCGACATATCCCGTAGGATATGCCACTAGTAACACTATATTATAGTGTTTCTTTTAGTTCGTTATTGCTTTGAGATGTTCTCAGTTTAAGTTAAACGATATGCGTAACTTAAAACACCATGTAGACTAAAGAATAAGTAAAATACAATAATAGGTAGGAATATTTTGCCTTGTCCCCGAGTCTTGGGTTTTGAGAAATAAACAAATTCGACACTTGGACACGTATCCGACTCGAACACTCGTAGCAGACTTGTGACAGAAAGGGGGCTCTTTGAAGAAGGGGAAGGGCAGAGAGTCATTGTCAAAGATGCTATAACTACCATGGGATGATCCTGCACTAATCTCCTGCCAGCAAGCCAGATTCCAACAGGACCTGATTGCAACTTAACCTCAACACAAGGACCTCAAGAACCAGACAAGAATAAGTACACTTTGGTTCATGCGCCTGGAAGCAGCTTTGTGAAGGAATTCAACTCAATGAAGATTCATGATAGAAAATTTTGTCTTTCAAGAACCCCGATAATCCCCCTCCACCTCTATGTACAGGTCCAACCAGCCACAGCCATAGAAGCTCTTTTGTGTGATTGACTAGAGGTGACTTAGATCATAGAAGATACTCAGTTTTTTTGGTACAGTTTTTTATTTCTTTCATTAGCCATGTGTTACTTTTGTTCTTATAATGAGTCACAACACTCTTGAATCACTGTTGCACTAATGCTCATGGCTATCTAAATAACTGAAGACTTGCAGCAAAAAGGAAATTTACATTGAATGGATATGTATCCCTCACTCTTAGTGCTTGAAAAGATCTTTGTCTACAAAAAAGACTACGCGGTGGCTGTTGGCTCTCATGTCTACATCTTTCTTACTCTCTCTTCTTCCAGCTGCTCTCCCATTCCTTCTCTCCCCCCAATCCCTCGAGCTCTCTTTGTTCTTTTTGTATGAGCACCCTCCACTTGCTAGCTGCACTTTGTTTGCTTGTCGAGAAACATGCTCTGTCTAAGGGAGGGATCCAACCACCTTTCCCTTGTTATTGCTTTGTAGGGCTTATCCTTTTCTTTTCAGACCCCTCAATGGCACAAGCCTCTTGCACTGGGCCACCAAAAATTTTCCTACTACTTCTATACCAACTAGGTAGCTCAGAGGCCTCAAAAGAGCTAACCTCCTGAAGAACCTGAATGACAAATCTGAAGATTCTTGCCCTATGTGTTCTAATGTCCTGCAAGTATAACCCTGGAAAACCAATAAAATCGACAAACAGGTGCTAATATATCATGCCTTTCGTAGAATGATAACCTAATTTATTATTTTTTTTTGTGAGACTCCAGACACCTTTTACAGTTTGACCCCTCAACTATTTCTTAGCAGTCATGGCTACTCAAGGATCATAAAGGGATGGTATGGTCAGTCGTGATGCCAGAGGTGGAAAAGCTGGTAACGGGTGCTGGTGCTCATGTGGAGGGAAGATGATGGTGTTTCAACATGAAGCCTGTGCATGTGATGGGGATTAACTGTTCCAAGGTTTTGTTTGGCAGCAAATACAAAGAAGGATTTTCGATCATTACATCAAAATGCACCCATCGTGTGTGGCCATCTTCCTTTACTATTTGAACAATAACCGAACACATAACTTCAATGCATGAACTGACAGGTACCCAATCCCTAATGGAGAAATCGTAAAATTAAAACTGCTGGGGGCAACACATTAGACCACACAATTGAGCAACGGCAACTGTACATTCCCCTTGCCAAATGGACAAAATTGATCTAGCTAACAAGGGAAATCCTTAATATCGGTGAGCAACATATATGATCATATCTTGCCAACTACAAGTCAACCACCTAATCAAGAACGATTCACTAAATTGCTCTTTGAATTTCGTATGACACAGCTGTTGTTTCATGACATGTCAAATCTTTTAGTTTCAAGGGCATGGTTTGATTTGCAGAAAACAACAGAATCAACACGTAGTCTCGTGCATTTTAAAGTTTCCACCCCATCAGATGATTTAATTTTTATTATTCTGCTCAAATTTTCCTTGACACCAGTGAAGACAACAATGGTAATAAAGAGAAACACCAATTGTATGTCACTTCTAAAGAAGATAATGGGACGAAGGCGCTTAAGAGAAATAAATGGACAAAGACAAACAAAAACTGACCTTCCCATTGCGTCTTGCATCAGTGTAAGGTATGTTATGGACAATGATAATTTTCCACAATCCAACCCTCATGGTGCTGTTCAAGACGCTAGCATTCTTCATATATGCTTCTGTCTCTTCATCAATAAACATGAAAAATGGAATCTTCTTTCTAGCGGTATCACCAATATTCTTGGGCTGCTGAATGATATCATAATTACCTGAAAATATATAATATCATATGAAGCAAAAAAAAATCATCAAAAGAAAAGGAAAGTGTGGGCAACCACTAAGTATACAATACTTATAGGCCACCATAAAAGCATAGAGTTCGAGAACTTTTATAACATTTAGCAGTACCAAATATTGCTGAAGCAACAATGACCTCATGGAACTGCTCCAACTCCCTAAGATCATCCAAATCAATATCAAATCCAGTTTGGTGACCAGGTCTACATCCTTTTACAAATCTGGAAGGAAGAATAATGCACCAGACAAATTATATGCACTAAGCAAAAAAAAAAAAACGAAAACAAACACGCAATTGTAAAAGCTTTTAAAAAGAAACGGCTAATGTACAAGAATAAACTTACCCACAGTGCACAGTCATCGACTCTTTAATATTAAAAGATTCGTTCCTCTGCTTTAGAGAAGGATACCCGCCAAAGTCAGAGCCTCCGTGTGGTTCAGTTTTAATTGGGTGCTCGTCGTGATAGTAAGTTATATGGCGAAGCACAGGTGATGCTGATGGGAAGCTCGGCATACTAGCTATGGCTTGCTCCACCGGAAGGTAACATACTGGACAGGCTGAGGATAATATGAAAAACAAAATCAACAACACAACACAGCAACAAATTCGCCAATGTCGCTGCGTCGAGATAAACCTAGTCATATGCAAAAGATACATCTAACTTCTTAGGACTGCATGCATCTGACCCTCCAGAGTCCAGCACCAATGGTAATGGAGGTCCCATGCACTGGGTCACCGCTTTTTTCTTTTCTCAAATTTTTTGTAACGGTTACGTTGGGTCAAGTACTGCAGTTTCAAAAAGGCAGCAAACATAGACCGAAAAGAAAAAGAAACAAAGCAATGCGTATTAGTGCAAACTTACAAAGCAAATGCGTACAAGTGCAAACTTACGGCGTGGTCCAGGCCTTCTCCTGTCACCAGGAGGGGGAGGAGGGAATGCGAAATTTTTACACGGATTTCCATGAAGAGAAACAGCGGAAGAACGAAGAGCAGGAGGCGGCAACTGGGCAATGTTTATACTGCAGGCAGTCAAAGTTTTCACCGAATGAAAATAATCATATTTCCGGCTGACTTCCTCGTTGAACTGTACCACACTAGTGGCTTCCGATGTATCTTCTAAAGGAAGCGAGTGATCATGCACATAGGTTATTAACTCATCAATCAGAAGAATTGTAACAAGACATACAAAAGTCAGTGGCACAAAAATTGAAAGTCTGGTGACGTAAATCCACCAAAAACACCATAGCTTTGGGGTCAAAACTAAGAAGAGACAAGTAGAACTAAATTTTAGGAATCTAACTCTAGTGTAACACGACCAATGGATGACAAAAAGCCATACGTCAATAGCAAAAGGAGTTAATAATTCGAGGTCAAGATAACTTAACAAGGCAGGTAAAAAGATGTAGCAATAGAAATAATAGTGGTTTTGTTAAAGGCTCAAAAAAAACTGAAACTACATTTGACAGAAATATAATTTTAAGTCAGAATTCTCAGTGAAAAGTAATTACACGCCAAAGTGAAAAGGTGAAAAGATGCAGATGGCCACTGTATTCACCACATTCTCACAGAACATTCAGCCAGCAGAGATAGATTATTACCTTTCTGATTTCACCCTTTGTCAAAGTATCCCCCACTTTTAATGCATTTTCTAATAAACAAGCTAGCAGCACGCACTTTACATTAAGATTTATGTTATTCTTTCATTGGCCACCACGCACAAGTGTTATCAATAGCAAAAATAAACAAAGTAACAACAGGAGATGGTAAAACAGAATAACATAACAGAATTCTTAAAAAAGGGTATTTTTCTAGCCTAGTGACATAGATCTGCAATAATAAACAAAACTACAACAGGCATAAGAAGTTCTACATCGAGGTCTGTTCAGTCAGGTAACATCTCTCATATTAAGTTACCCGAATTTAAATTACCCAAAATTTGCCAACCAAATAGTATATTGCTTTCAATTACTGACAGAAAAGCTGTGTCAACATTAAGCTTGGAGTTGCATTCCAAACAACGATTAAACCTTTTTTAAATCATCTATAATTTGACATTGCAATGCCTCTAACTGCAAAATAACTGAACGACGTGAACAATGTAAACAAAAATTAACAAAGGTAAAGAGACAAACCTTTACTAACGGTAAAAAAACCCGCCATAAATGCCAATAGAGCAAACAAAACCAGAATCAGCATTCCGACCTTTCTTCGGCACAGATATCTGCAAATACAGGAAAGAAACCTTTCCTTCTCCCTTGAACCAGAAAGGGACATCTTCGACGGCCTGCGCACAACGAACAAATGCTGAGCCTGCAACCCACCATTCTGCACTTGTTGTTGCAATGATCCATAGCTTCCGGTTCGTAGACCCAATGACCCTCCAGTCATTGTACCTCCAACCCCACAAGCTTACGCTTCATCTCCTTTTTCCCTCACAACTCCCCTTCATTCACAAGAACCAATATGTCCGCAGCTAACACTCAGAATGCCAACAAAACCGCATCCAAATGAATCCGTTATCTAAAAAACAGGCACCAAATTTATCTCAGCACTTGAACCCAGTCTTCAATTCACTGCAATATTAATTTCCTCAAATCTTTTCTCTTCTTTTGAATTCCACTCCAATCAATACCCAATAACAAATGCTTACCAAATTCTCAAAATCCACTCTCAATTGAACAAACCCGCCACTAAATCATTACCCAGTACAAATATTCAGCAAAATTTCTAGAAATATCATCTCAAAAACCAATGTGAAAATAAATAAAAAAAAATCACAACCACCTCTAATCCTCAATCCACTCAGTAAACAGTAATAGATGGTCGCCAAATCCCGAAATCCAGCCCTCAATCAAGAAACCCGCCACCAAATCAGTACCAAGTAGAAATATTCAATAAATTCCAGCCAAATGATCTCTAAAATCCAACGTGAATTTGGAACGAAAAATCAAAATAAATCACATCAGTCTCCACAGGAAAAGACGCCCTTTTGTCACAAAGCAATTCACATGCAGTGCAAAAATTCCCAGAAAAAAGAATGTAAATCTGTGCCACGTGAACGTGAAAAACAGAACGGAAACCAATCGTAAACAAGAGATGCGAGATTTTGAGGGCTACCTCTGTATGAACGTGTTCCAATCGCGACGTGGGCTTTTGGATTGACGGGGTTGTTACTTTGATGAAATCTAGGGTTTATTTAATGCAAAACAGATTTCAATGGTATGAATTTGGATCGGAGTTTATTACAGTTTGTACCTGTGGATAGTGAGCGTCTCTGTTTAACCATTTCCAGAGTGGGAAAATTCTAAATACTAAATCCAAACACACACTTTTATATTTTTTTTGGCTTTTTCTTTATTTTTTTTAGCAAAAATCATTATCTGCTACAATTATCAAAGGATGTATCAAAAAGTGTATGATGTAAACTTGAGTTCCATTTGCCCCAAACCAAAATTTGAAAGTGTGTGAACAATTTTGTGCGATTATATTCTGTGATGGGATTGTGAATCTAGGGTGCTACAAATGAAATGCTGATTTTTTTTTTTTTAAAGTTCAATTTTTTAAATTGTAACGATTGGAATGAAAGAAGAATGGAAAAAATCACAATATTCCGTGTCATTCATTAAATTGAAACTGAAAAATCTATGTGTATGAACTATAAAGACGTTGTCTGTAAACAAGGCTGAAGCAAGAATAGTTTTGACAACTTTATTTGTAAGGTCAACAAGTAACGCTCGAGAGTCGCCAAACACCACCATTGCCGTCAACCCTAACTCGTGAAGAAATGGTCTGAGTCATTCCGACACCATTGACACGAACCAACCAAGTAACATCAAATTTAGTTGTTTGTAACCAGCAAACATCGCAACAGTTGCCAAGTTCACAAAAGTACTTCTTGTTTCTAATGCACCACAAGTGCTAGATAAAATCAGGCGTACTAAGCATAGCGATGTTCTTTCTATATCGAATTCTCTTTGCTTTATGGAATAGAATTAGTAAACGAATTAGACTCTATCGTTTTCATTTCGTGGGAGAATTGATAAACTCACTATAAAATGATATCGGTTCAATTTAAATTCTACTGTTCATGTAAGATAAGAAAAATGGCACTGATTCAGCTTGAACTTATAAACATTAATTATCTATCGTGGGGAATGGGCGCTAATGTTAGCAAGTAACTTGTTAATTAATTAATGGACCTTTAGAAGCGTTCCATCTGGTGTGTAACAGCTAGTAGTAAAAGGAACGCAAGCTTAGCGGGAGCATTGGGCATTTTTTGTTTTACTAATGATTTCACTTCGACCTAGTACACTGTTTGATGGGATACTTTTTTGTCATCTAGCAGTAATAAATGATTACTAATATTCGGTGACAATTTTATCGATACATTTAGCGATAATTTTTAATAAAAAAATTAAAGGTCGCTAAATAAGTAAGCTTAAAGTATATAATGACTATCGTTATCGGGGGAGAGGTTTTTTTTTTTTTGGAGGGTGGGGTGTAGGGAACTCTGATAGCAACCAAAAAAAATTTTATCCTACGAGACAGAATTGAGTGAGTTTGTTTCAATTTTTGAGCAAGACTATCAGTGTTCATTTGAACTGTTATTGGCAAAAGTTTATGCACAATCGAAAAGCCATGGTCAATATAGCTAGAACTAACGCCTTTAACCCATTGGTGGCATACAAAAACCATATAGATAGAATTCACATATTAGTAATAACTTCCAAGCAAGTGTTTTGAATTGCAAAGGCTCGCTGACAAGTTGCCTTCATGTTTGGTTCAGATTCTGAGTGGGCCAAACACGTGAACGAGGAGAAAAATCTATTAGATTTATATACTGAATATCTTATTATTATTTATCCGTTGTGGAATTTATATCCAAACATTTAAGATACAAAATTAAGAAGCTCACCACTCATATTCAGGAGAAAGGGTTTTCGATTCAAATTTAACCATTTTAGGGTGAGTGCACATTACACTGCGATATTTGAGCAAACATTCTTTGAATAGGCATATAGTCTGTGTTATCAAATCAAATGTTGAGATAGATGAGAAAGAGCTTTCAATGCAAGTTGACATTTTTTTGGTAGATAAGATAAGAAAGAGTTTTCAATGCAAATTGACCTTTTTTTTTAATTTTTGTTCTCTTTTGATGCAATTTTTAATCTTAATTGCCTTACAAATAACTAGCAAATAGAGAAAACTCACCTACTTAATGGGACCTGTTGGAATATCTGTTTGACGTTTGTTTCATCAGGTTTGCATGTGAGGCTATGATGGCTTGTTTTGCCTGAGGTTGTACACAAGCCAAAAACCAGATACCCACATCATGTTCTCCCAGACGCTGACCAGACCAGACGGCAGATTTGGCTGTGAGCCTGCTGCACCATCCAAAGACCAAGTGGCCAGTTAAAAAATCAAACATATATGTAAAGAATTTTGTTTTATGGGACTTGGCATAATTCGTAGATTTGGGTTGCGAGGTAGAATGTGTCTTTTTAAGAGTATACCGTTAGCTTGATTTAATGTTTGCATTGTTGTATCTGTTTTTATTTTTGTACGAGCTAGATTAAAGGCATTCATTTACGAGTCTAATAGTATACATGCGAAGGATTAGTCATAATCTAACTTTTTCAATTGCAGTCTCCTGTTAGACTAAGCAATACAGAAGACAGAGTAGAGGGCACCCTTGAACGATCTCGATAGCTTCTTGTGCAAGCTACCGTCTTACAAGTATAATAATGTGAATAATTATGTATCACATGCTTTCGTTGTAATTGCATCTTCCAATAAAGGCTTAAAACATGTAAATTATTAGAGGATCCATTATCTTATGCAACATAATTAATCACAGGACAATTTGACAGTATATTATTTTGTGCTAACCGTAAAGCAAAAAGTAGGATAGTTTATCTTCTTCTCCTTTCCCCCGCCCCCCCCGCCCCTAACTTTCACAAACCCTACTGAAATCCTACCAAATAGTAATAATCTCATGGATGCAAAGTGCTAAACTCCTGTGTTGCAGTTTCTTATGTTTCTTGCAGGTTTGAAAGGGGTGGCTACTCAGGATGCTAGCATAGCCTTTCTGCTGTTTTTCATTTTTGTTTTTGGCTTTTGCTGGCCCGTATTCTTGATAATAACTGAGGAGCTTCAGGCTACTGTTGGACATGGACAGCAAATAGGCCGAAAGGGAGGGACCAACCTATAGGCTATAACTGAACCCTGAACAAATTGGCCCTACTGCCTCGCTTGGTTGTCTGGGAGAGGGAGGGCACTGCCATTAATTTCGGGCATGTATTTATGTTTTGGATAACTCTTCGTAAATGGATATGAACAGACGTTGTCATTATTTTTCATGTCTTCCGCGAAGCCATTATCTCTAAGAGGGATATCAGGCTGACTTTTAGACTTCTAAGCACTATTGTTCAAGCATGCTTTGAAGATATTTCTTTTCGAAGAAAAGAAAATTTGAAAAAGAAAATTAAGTGTTCTTTCTTTATCACAAAAAAAAAATAAAAAAATGAGCACTTGTTCTGTTAATATTCATTGCACAAAGTTGTTTGTTATCAATAGGATGCAAAAATATGTTTGTCAATGAGTTTTCTTCATGCATTACCTGTGTCAAGGGCTCAATGTGCCGAGTGCACCCGTGATGTTCTTATTGATT